>JAODAL010052409.1:0-25999 GCA_025379985.1 Phyllomedusa bahiana
CACAACGGCAGTCCATTCGCCCAAGCTGCGGTGACCTACCACACTGTGTCATTGTGCCACTGTCTGACCCATCTCCCTGCTGTGACCTAACACTGTGTCTTTGTCCACTGTCTGACCTCATGCTGCTGCTGTGGCTGCTTCCGTGACCTACACACTGTGTCATTGTGCCACTGTCTGACCTCATGCTGCTGCTATGGCTGCTGCCGTGACCTAGACAGTGTGTCATTGTTCCACTCTGTGGCCTACTCCTGTTTTTGCCACCTCCAGAATGTCATTGTGCCACTCTCTGACCTCATGCTGCTGTGGCTGCCCCCGTCACCTCCACACTCTGTCACTGATGTTGCCACCTGAGCCCTCAGCTTGTTTTTTCCAGCTGTCGCTCGAAATGACTTTATCAGGCAAAAATTCCCCTTCAGTTTTTGGTCAGTTTTGCCCTTTTAAGTGCCCAGGGAATTTTATAGTGAAGCGTTTCTAAAGCCGGCAGTCATGTGCGTGGTCATACTAAAACACAATTTTATGAAGCCCAAAAACCAAGCTCCCTCTGCATATTTAAGCATGGCAAAAACGTTCTACAGCACCCTGCAGGCTCTGTGCAGCCTGGAAATAGCTGTTTTTTAACGTGATTCGTGCCGAAGTAATTCGGAACGAAGTTATTTTTTGCCGAGAAATTCGGCGAAGTGAACGAAACGAATTTCGGGAAATTCGCCCATCTCTAAACACTTCCATTGTGGACTAATGTTTAGCCCGAAGTCCCATCCGACATCATTTCCAGTTACTTCATAGTAGTCCCAATATTATGGTTCCCCAAAGTGATAGCAAACATACTTTTCAACCTTACTTTAAGTTACCAAACCTTTAGGCCAAAAGCTGTGGCAGAGATAAACATGACAGATAACACACAATGATGTCATGACACAGAAATTTATTTTAAGTTGTTCAATACTTTTTTGGCTTTTGTTATGATCTAAGAACAGATAACAGGGAAAGCTGTGACATCACTGTCAAGTTAAACTATGCTACATCCATATATACTGAAGTAACTGGAAGTGATGTTAGAATGGAAATTAGGCCACAGTGAGAGAGTCGCATCACTGGACAAGTAAGTCAACCTCCAAAAACACCTTAAACAACCCTAATTCTAATGTAAATTTTGTCAATTTTAGATATTTCATTAACGGTTAGTTCTGGCAGTGCCAGATCTGGATTGATTTTCACTTTAACTGGAATATGAAGTGCAACACTTAAAGATAAATATAAATGAGATTAAATAGTTTATACTGAAATAGATTTTCATAAAACATTTTACTCTGCTCATCTGTACCTGTTTTATAACATGCTACCTATAGATAGAATAACATTATTATTGTACTGGGTCCCTTCAAAAATCCTAATTTGTAGTGAAAGTGATTCTTAGCCAGATTTATATCCTGAACCATTTAAAAATGTAAAACATTAGAAATTGTAACATGGCAATGTTATTTTTCCCCCTCTCAATGTATCTTTATTAACTGAAAAAATGATTGCAGTTCCCTGCCTATATTTCTCTTCAAATGTATTTTCAATTAAACATAGCACTGCAAAATTATAGTCTCAGAACATGCTCAATATTGTTTCACTTCAACCTGATCAACAAAGGCAATGTCAAAGGAGGTAAAATAGCTTCTATTAAGTTAGAAAGGGCAGGGGAACTCATGCTGATTTACTGAATGAAAGATTGTTTCGTTACTAAGGGGCCTGGGGGCAAACATTAATTGATTCCATCAGCCCATTAGAATGAATCTTATGCATAGTAATATATTTCTCTAATTTGGGATTTACAAGCCATAGATGCGGGTCTACAATGGAACGCATGAGCCATTTTACCTGTTATGATGTCACATTAGCAAACACTTACAAAAGGTCACTTTCTTGGTCTCCATCTGCCATGTCTTTGAGAAAAGCAAACTTTCCTAGCAGTCTTGATTAGCTGCGTAGAACAATGGCAAGACACTTGAATAGGAAAAAAGTAACACATGATGAATAAGAATGTACATCCAAGAATGAATGAAAGATCCCAATTTTGAACAGCAACATTCCAATTAGAGCATTATTCTTGTCCTCTCTTCATCTCTGTATAGTTCATAACTTCAGTAAGGTTAGTCTTGTGCCTTTCTTTCTTAGTAAGTCCTGTTTCATCAGCTATAGGCTTTCTATAGTTCATAAATGATTGTTTTTGGAAAGATATGCTATAAGTGCTACAGCCACTCCAACATATATTCCTGTCCCTATGGTGATGGATAGTACCGCTAAGAAGAGAGCTCTTCGGGAACTGGAACTTGCTTGATGAAAGTCACCTTTGGCCACTGCTTTGTTTGTCTAAAATTTACAAAATAAAAAAAAAATACAAATTAGTCATGGAAATTTAAAATCTAAATTCATATTACACTACAAAACTATAAAGGTTCCTCAAAAAGGCAGCTTCTGGTCACTTACAATGTCAGCATACAGTCCTACATTACTACTCTACTTCTTTACCGATACAGCAGAACCTGCATAGGCCATTACTAAGATTGGCCAGAAGACTTGATGTGGACATATGGCAGAAGCAATTGTTCTGAAGAACCCAATGGCACAGCATTTAGATCACTGAGACCTGGTTGAAAGAAAATGGACATTTCCATCAAGTCATGCATAGTATGCATCCATAAGTACTTATAGTATCTTTATACTGAATTTGGAAAAACTCTGCTTACTGTACTGTGCTATGATAAATCTAAAATAGAAAATTGACGGGTACAATGTAGAGTTACTACAGGCAAAGAATAAAGTAAGTAGTCTCACATAGTATATCAGTGTTTCTCAATTCCATTCCTCCAGCAGACCTAAGTCATGATTGTAGGATATCTCAAACAGAGAACAACTGTGGACATGCTGGGTATACTACTAATAAATGTCCTTGTAGTCCTATTACTGACTTATATCTCAAAATATTCACTTCCTATGTGATATTTTCTTCTATTAAATCCATAATCCTATGGCAAACAATGTTTGCCTCAATCACTAATTATTACAAATATGGTGAGATACAATCCCTCTGTGTATATATCCTGTAATTTGGAATTGAAATGCTGGTATGATGCTCTCTGTTGTAAAAATAAATCTCTCTATTCAATGTCTATGGGACTGACAAAAATAGCTACTGTATATGTGGAGTTCCGCTATGTAATTCAGTCTAATAGTATTTAGCATTCAAAGTGAGTGTAGGAAGGACGGTCAGAGGACTTGGGGGCCCCTGTTTGAGTGATCACATGGTTCTGAGTGGTGGGACTTCCAACATTTAGACATTTATCACGTATGTGCTGATAAATGTTTATTGTGGGAAAATCCCTTAAGACATGGCTTTTCTTTTTTCTGGTGGCAGCTGATTCCTGTCTCCTCTTTAAAATAAACATGCACACTTGTCCAGGGTGAGTGTGCATCTTTATGATAGAGTGGAACAAATCAGCCTTTTGCTCTAAAAGAGTTATCTCATGTCTATGGCCAATCGAGAGTCTCATATTTAGCTATTACCTAGTTTATATATAATAATTTAATAACATTTTTAACAACCTGACAAAAAACGAGTCCTTGAGGACTTGCTCGATACATTTGCTGTGTTTTTTTCTTATTTTGAAAAAATTATCTATACTGCAGGAAAAAGCATGAACTGTCCATCAATTTTTACAGCTATGTATTATTTACAGTTATGTATTACTTCTAAGTAATAAACACATTGGATCAGATGTATTAAAATGCCTCAGACTAGACAGTCTTGCTTCCCGTTATGTTAGTATAGCATTCATCAATGTGTCCCATTGTTAGACAGATTTATGTGTGGCAAAATTTGTTGTCACTTTGAAAATGGCATAGATTAGTACACTATTTTTGGGACAAATTCTGTTGAGATACTACAGAAATGGGTCTAATCTTATGAATGTATTGTGACATGCCCTCTAAGTATTGGCACAGACAAAAGTGTTGAGGATGTTGGACAGGGCAAACGACAAATTTTTGTCGGACTTGACGCCAGAAAACTGGCGCAGCCTGGCTCATGTATGTCCCCCATAATTCTGGTTGCAGTCAATGGAAGTGCTCTGGGTTACATGTGACATGTGATTCTTTGGACAGTGGCAGTGGCTCAGTGGTTGTAGTTAGGATCTCGCTGCAGGGAATCTTTGTAAATCCTAAGCCCAGTAGAGTAGGGACTCGTTTAGATAAATCACTGTAAAGTGGCAAGTACACTTATACAGAACAAAATGTGTTCTAAGAACCTCATGTTCATACCTTAAATATTTTACTTAGAGGCAATCACTGTAGAGAATGGATATGAGGGTTACGTCTTTTCTGCAATTTAGATGTATTTTTATGAAACCTGTTACAATATTTCATACAATAAGCTTATAAATACCAGCTCAACAGCAAGACTCCAAGGAAATTACTATGTAACAGGTTGCTATGTAATGACAATTACCATCATCTATTCCTATACCATTGCAGGAGTATAACTAGAATTTAAATAGCCCCATAGGAAAGTTAGAAATTGTTTTCCACCACCTGTTAGACAGTAAAATAAAATGCAATAATGCAATAAATAACTAGGAATGAACAGTAAACCCACATAAAGGCAAGTTCTGAACTTAGACTCTACTGCTATAACTGTAGTTAACCTTATCTAAATGCCTTAAAACATTATCTTTGTGACCCTATACTTAAAGAGGACCTATTACCACTATTTGTCTATGTGGCAAAAAAAAACAAGAATTATAGTTCATGAAATTGTAAGAAATTTCTCCAAAAGATATAATTTACAAATCAGATGATCACAGGGAAAAAGGTTTAGTTTTATTTTATCAGAGAGAGGTCACAATCTGGAGAAATTTCTTCTCTGAGATATACCAACTGTGCAGGGGGAGCTGATTCTATACAGCATCTGAATGGAAAAAAAAAAACTGTGTACTGCCCAAGATCTGGCCAAGATTTAGCTGATTTTTTGGTTCTTAGAATTGATTCACCTGTGGGTCTCACAAAGTCTTATAAAAGTGAATCACAAACAAAGTGAATTAATTCATCAGTACATCAAAATGGGCAACAAATCGGGAAAACACAAATCATTTTGTATTATGCAGTCCAGCTAAAGGATCTTCTAGAAGAGGACATAACTACTTGTAAAATTTTAATTTGAGTATCTCACTATATAGTGTACACAGCCTGCTGTAGCCACACTATCCGTATGGCAGAGTTTACCTTTGTTGCTGCTGCTTCTCGTCTTATCCTCCTGCTCTATAACACACAGGTATCCTTGTCACATTGCTGCTAACATTAGATCCAGCACGAAGATGACATCATAGACCTCCCCAGTATTCACATGTTGCAAACTAAGGCTTCCCTCTTCACAGTGAACTGTCCTAGTTCAGATGCAGAAAATCTCACAGAACTATCAAAATAGTGATCCAACATACTGCCTGTGAAGAGCTCGACTTTACCCAACTTCAGTCTCTCATTTTCAATCCCAATGCCATATTCATTTTTTCTTTCTGTCGCCTTTGTTTTTTTCCCTCTCCACCATAGCTTTTATAAATTTCTGTCTGTAGAGACACTTTAGGGCTTGCTTTTTTCTGGACAAGATGTAATTTTTAATGGGACCATTGACTGTGCCATATAATATACTGGAAACCAAAACAAAAAAATTCTTTGTGGTGTGAAATGTAAAAATAAATGTAATCATGTCATTTTTGTAGGGGTTTCATTTTGATGGTATTCACTATTCAATATAAATGACTTGATATCTGTATTCTGCATGTCTGTACAATTCTACTGATACCAAATATTTAGGGTGAAGTATGAATGTGGCTGCACCAGTTTTCTGTCGTCAAAAAGCTGTAGAAACAAAAAAAGGGGTAAATCTGGTAACCCCAATATACCAAGGGAAATAAAAAAAAAAGCTGTAGTAGACCTGTTCTATAGATGTGTTAACAGTCACTCTCCAAACTTTGGCGTGATAAGCTCCTGCATGACACTTTTAATGCGTCCAAAATTTGGGGCCTTCTAGCGTGTCGCACCACATTCGTAGAATTTGACACATTTAAGATTCTTTGACGTCAAACCTAGGCCCATAACAGATAGAACAACCAGACCAGGTTAAAGGTGGTCTGATTGAGCCAGGCTTGTCGTATTGACACTACAATGCACCTCTATGTATGACCTGCAGATGAACAGGTTTATACAGTCTCGCGCTTTCTATACTACCTTTAAGCTATTTAGAACTGGCCTGTCAGTGCCAACGTTAATACATGTCGCACTAACAGTTTTCCTTATGTTTTTGTCTCTATGGACGACATGTAAGAACATTGGCTCAGGCAGACCACCTTTAACTTGGTCTGGCTGTTCTAACTGTTATGTGCCAAAGTTTGGCGTCAAAGAATCATAAATCTGTCTAATTCTACGAATGTGGTGTGACATGCCCCCGAACGCCCCCAAGTATTTGGTGCATTAAAAAGTGTTGAGCAGGCACTTATCATGCCAAAGTTTGGAATGCGACTGTTCATACATCTATAGAATAGGTCAACTACAGCTTTGTTATGGCAAAATACTGGCGCAGCCCCGTTCTTACATGTTGCCCCATATATATAAAAAGGTTTTTCTGTTTTCTAATGTCTGGTCTCTATGCACGCCCAAATGATTGGACATGCACCAAATTTAGCACATAAGTAAATCAGGTGCCTTGAAAGGTTTTAAACCAGGCTTCAGTTCTCTAGGACCTACTGTTTTTGAGATATTGTTAAAATATCGGAATTTGCCGTGAACAGAGCACGGCCAAACCACTGGAACAATCTGCACTAAATTTAGCACAAAGGTAAATCAGGCCCTTTGGAAGGTTTTAGATCAGGTTTAAGCTCTCTAGGTCATATCATTTCTGACATATTCTAAGAAATATGTTAATTCACTGTGAATATAGCATGGCCAAACAATTGGATCAATTTGCACCAAATTTGCCACATAGGTGCTTTGGAAGGTTTTACACTAGGTTTAATCTCTAAAAGGACCTCCCATAGTTGACATATAAAAAATAGCAATTTGTCAGGATTGCTGTCTGTTTGTTATGCACAGTCAAATGACTGGACTTATCTGCACTACATTTGGCACATATGTAAATCAGGCACCTTGGAAGTTTTTAGGTCTGGTTTCTGCTCTCTTTCTAGACCTACCATTCTTGACATATTTGCAAAAAATCTTAATTCACCATGAACAGAGTATGGCCATATGACTGGACAAATCTGCACTAAGTTTGGCACATAGGTAAATGAGGTGCTTTGAAGGTTTAACAACCGATTTCAGCTCTAAAAAATGGAATTTGCCAGAATTGCTGTCTGTTCTTTATGTACAGCCAAAAAACTAGACCAATCTGCACCAAATTTCACATATAGGTAACATATAGGTAAATTAGGAACGTTGAAATGTCTTGGACCAGGTTTCTGCTCTCTTTCTAGACCTACCATTCTTGATGTAATTGCAAAAAAATTTAATTCATCATGAACAGAGTACAATCTTACAAATGGACCAATTTGCACAAAGTGTAGCACATAGATAAATAAGGTGCCTTGGAAGGTTTTTAGATCAGGTTTCAAAACTACTATTCTTGACTTCACAAAAACAAAGCTTGGCTCATTCTTGACGTGAAAAATCAACATGAATCCTGTATATTCTTTATGACAAATGACTAGACACATCTGCAAAAAAATTGGTACAAAGGTAAATCAGACACTTTGGAAGGTCTTAAACAAGGTTTAAGCCCTACCGTTGTTGACCAATCGTGAGTTGCCATGAATGCTCTGTATCTATATTGAGTTTGAGTATTCTGCTAAAATGCAGCCAGAAAGAGACTGTAGAAAATATTGCCAGAGAGAGGCACTGCCTAGCTAATACCTCCCTGTAATACTGTATTACTGTCACATCACATACGGAGAGAGACTTGGCCTACCTCATTACCTTCCTATAATAATGTACTACTACCACATCACAGCCAAACAGAGGCACTGTGTACCTCATACCTTCCTGTAATACTGTAATTAGAGATGGGCGAATTTCTCAAAAACTCGGTTCGCCGACTTCGCCGAATTTTCCAACAAAATTTGTTTCGGTCTGGATTACTTCGGGACGAATCGCATTTAAAAACAGCTATTTTCAGGCTGCACAGTGCCTGTAGGGTGCTGTAGAACGTTGTGTCATGTTTAAATATGCAGAAGGAGCTTGGTTTGGTCTTCATACAATGTTGTGTTTTAGTATGACATGCATATGTCTGCCGCCGCTCTTAGAATCGCTTCACTATAAAATTCCCTGGGCACTTAAGAGGGCAAAACTGACCAAAAAACTGAAGCGGGAATGTAGCCTGATAAAGTCATGGCAGTGCCAGCTGGAAACAATCTGAGGGCTCAGGTGGCAACATCAGTAGGCCACAGAGTGGCACAGTGACAGAGTGTGGAGGTGACAGCAGCAGCCACAGCAGCAGCATGAGGTCAGACAGTGGAACAATAGCAGAATGTGTAGGTCACGGCAGCAGCCACAGCAGAAGCATGAGGTCAGACAGTGCCACAAAGACATGGTCTAGGGGGCAAAAACAGCACGAGGCCACAGAGTGGCACAATGACATAGTGTGGAGGGCACGGCAGCAGCCACAGCAGCAGCATGAGGTCAGACAGTGGTCATGCCCTACACATGTGGTATGATGGAGCAGTACTTGTGGGCGCTGAGATGGTGGTGGTGGTGGTGGAGGAGGAGGCGGACATTGGCGCAGGAGCAGCAGTTTGACAACGTGGAGGAGAAATCGGCGTTTCCTGTACAAGTTGTTGGTGTGCCTGGGCAGGAAGCACATTCACCCAGTGGGCTGTAAAGGACATGTACTGGCCCTGACCATAGTTACAGCTCCACACGTCCGTGCTCCCGTGCACCTTGGAACAAACCGATAAGCTCAAGGACTGGCCCACCTTCTGTTCTACATATTTGTGAAGGGCTGGTACTGCCTTTTTGGAAAAGAAATTACGGCTTGGAACTCTCCATCTCGGCTCGGCACAGGCCATTAATTCTCTGAACATTGCAGAATCCACCATCTGGAAAGGGAGGGACTGCAGTACCATCAACTTGGACTGCAGAACGGTCAGCTTCTGCACCTTAGGATGGTTGGACGCATACTGTTGTCTCTTTGCAACCGCCTTGTTGAACGACTGCTGGCACCATGAGTAGCGAGGAGCAGGAGCATCTGGACTGGGAGATGATGGCAAAGAGAAACAGCTCCCTTCTGCAGAGGTGGTGGAGCCTTGACTGGCTGCAATGGCATGCATGCCACTGGGCACTGCTGCTGCTGCGGCGGCAGGATGGACCACCACATCTGAGCCACGGTTCTCCCAGGCCACCATATTGGCCCCATTTCTTCGCTGCCAAGTAGCTTCTGACTGTCCTCAAATTGTTCATCCTCGCTGTATAGTGGCGCTGAGCCCAGACCACATAGTAGATCTATGGCTGAGGGAACCGGATGGGCCAGAGGCGGGTTGAGGACAGGTGACGGCCGCTGACCCGCTCCTGGGCCATGCCAACTAAGGGTTGTGTCTGATGTTCCCACCGACTCTTGGCTGGTGTTGTCAGATGTCATCTTGGAGGAAGGGGATGACCTAGTCAACCAATCAAGAACCCTTGGGTTTCTGGTCAACACACGGCCGCTAGATGACACCGGCAGTTCTGGCCTCACCGAGTGACCCCTGCTGCGATGTCCCCTTACTGTGCTGTGACCTGGGCCTGCTCCAGGAATGTTTGTGCCACTGCCTCTCGCATGTGAAGAGCCTGCCACCTCTCTGTCTAACATACTGTTTGTTAAAAAATTTACAGACTTTGTTTAATGAAGATATCTGCATTTGATAAATACACACCCTGTATTTGACTCCAAATGAAGCCACTAACAAGCTTGAGTAACCCTTGGATATAAATTGCTCTCCACAAATGGGCCGGAAAAATTTACTTGTATGTGCCGTTTAAAAACACTGTGTATTTTACTGAATATATAAGCACATACAGGCTTAATTAACCTGCGGATATGAATTATACTACAGCCAAAATTTCTTCTTTGGCATTGGAAAACAACATTTCTTTTACTGAGTACAACTGCAGAAAAATACTTATTTAACCCTTGGATGTAAATTGTGCAAAAGAAATGTGCTGCCAAAAATTACCAGCTTTGTAGCGTGTTAAAACGGCATGTATTTTACGGAGCACAACAGCAGAAAAACTCGTAATTAACCTTTGGATATGAATTATGCTACAGGCAAAATTTCTTCTTTGGCGTTGAAAAACACCGTTTCTTTTAGTGACCACAACAGCAGAAAAACGCTTAATTAACCCCTGGATCTAAATTGCGCAAAAGAAATGAGCAGCCAAAAATTGTGGTATTTGGATTGAAAAAACGCTGTTTCTTTAACTGAATACAACAGCAACAGGCTTAGATAACCCTTGGATATTCAATGTGCTCAAGAACTGAGCAGATAGCATTAAAATGTACATGCAGCTGAATTGGACGCTCACTGGACTTCAATTCCAATACCCTACAAAATCAGAATTAAAACGTAATAGAATCAGTCTCTGAGACAAGCTGTGACAACCCCCCTCCCCCCAGAAAAAATCGCTGTATAAAAGTTAGTTCTTTAGTGTGAGATCTCAGCAGCAGCAGCAGCAGCTTCACAGCACAGTGAGAGCAGTTTGAACTGCCAGCGTCGCTCCCGGACTTATATAGTGCAGTAACGTCACAGAATCCCGCCGGTCTCTGATTGGCTTCATCTTTGCACATGTCACTTAGGCTACGCCTTTATTCCTCCCAGACTTCTTTGCCTCATGTAACGCCATGTGCTCGCAGCCATTTTATCAATTAAAAACACGCTTCGTTCCCGCGAATCACCCCAAACTTCGACTTCGTTCAGAATCGAAGTTTTCATGAAATTCTAAACGAATTCCACTTCGTTAGAATCGATTCGCCCATCTCTAACTGTAATACTCCCACATCACAGCCAGAGAGAAGCACAACGTGCATAATCCCTCCCTGTAATACTGTACTACTGCCAAACCTTGCAAAATAGACCCATGTGAAGCCAGGTGTGAATGTAGAAAGTCATCTAACAGCTATTCACTGCAATTAGAGGGCAGTTATTTGCTTTGAAAGCTGCACTAACGGCAACTGCACGATGGTGGCACAGCTTCAAAAGAAGCAAGACAACAAGCATATAAAATCTAGGCCTTGAGCAATATAATATATACCACAATTTCTCAATAATTAAGTCAGTATAATTATCAGAAATCACTACACAAAACAAATACTGACTAAAAAGAATTACCTTTATTAAATAATACATAAAAAGTGAAAATATTTAAAAACACACCAATTCGTAACTGAACAGGGTTACACAGGAGCCAATAAAACAGATATGGATGGGTGCAGATTTCATTCAAATAAAACAAAATGTAATATTTCTAATAAGACTGTTCATGATATCCACTTATCAAACCATGTTCAATAGTAAGGGGTGATAGTAAACAGGTAATCTAAATCAATTGACAAAAAATATACACCCCAAACACATATATTAAACTATTACCCCATAGAAACCATAAACAATTTAACCCAATCTTATATACATGTACTGGCTGCCGTCTATGGACACAGTCCCGACGCGCGTTTCGCGTAGGCTTCCTCTGGGGACCTGTGTGGACCATCATTGACTACTCCATTTTATAAAGGGAGAAAACATAACCTCACTCCCATTTTATATCCATTGACCAATCAAAGGTTGATTATACAATAGAGGCTAACTGTTTCAATATCAACAATAGAAGTCTACATAAACATGGATGTTATATATAAAGTATGCCTAAAAAGCTACAAGAAAATGGCTGCAGTGCTCTAAATAAAACCCATACAAAAGGTGTGGCGTGCTCATGCATCAGCAATCAAATGCGGATCATACAATAGAGGCTAACTCTTTCAATATCAACAATAGAAGTCTACATAAGCATGAGCAATATAAGAACATATGTCCTTGAATTACTATTGAAGACATTATACTTTTTTTTCTAAGTTTATAAGTTCGGTACATTGAATATATTCTGATGTACTTGTGTTCCATGAGTACATTTATATACTCATAATTTATTAAAAGGCCTAAATTATTAAAACTGAAGCAATATGGAATCAAGCAAAGTAGTCTTTCTTTCACCATCACTAGCACAAAAGAATACATAAACAGTAACCTACATGTCCTTAATAATTTAAAAGAGCAAGTTCACTGTGAGTTTATTGAGTTTATATGGAGCCTTCACTAAGTTTATCAAAATATTGGTTTGGGAGATTCCAGGCTGCAATATTAAAAACCTTTTTATTAAACCAGGAAAGTCAGTTCACCATACAGTATAAAACAGGTACCATTATGGATATTCCATATGAACCAGATGGGTATGAGCTCATTTCCTCATATGGACTTTGGTTACTAAGAAAAAGTTTGTAGAAAATTCAACCAATAAACAGGATACAATATTTATTTATTAATTATTTATTTTATTTATTTTTATTATTTATTTTGATAGTCCTGTAACTGCAGAAAATGGCTGTGTTTAGTACTATATAGTACCATAGCAGTATCATAGCAATGGACATCTGGTGGTTTGAATAATTTATCCCAGAAATGCATAGATCTCAATGTAAGATCCATTCAACTTTATTTTCTGCACTTGATGGTAGGAAACCCTTTTACAGCAGCATGACCATTTCACATTTAGAATGTTCACACTAGATATAAATACAGTTAATGTAAAAAATGAATACTAATATTAAATGGTCTTGTAAAAAAATCTGTCAAACATTTACTAACACAAGCACCGATTTTGAAAACCATGATATGATTAAGACTTAGGACTAAACTCAACTAAACTTTATCAAATAAAGATGGTCAGCCTACCTACAGTACCTTGCGAAAGTATTCGGCCCCCTTGAACTTTTCAACCTTTTACCACGTTTCAGGTTTCAAACATAAAAATATAACATTTAATTTTTTTTGTGAAGAATCAACAAGTGGGACACAATTGTGAAGTAGAACGAAATTTATTGAATATTTTAAACTTTTGTAAAAAAAATAAATAACTGAAAAGTGTGGCGTGCAATATTATTCGGCCCCTTTGTTTTCAGTGCAGCAAATTCACTCCAGAAGTTCAGTGAGGATCACTGAATGATCTAATGTTATTTTAAATGACTGATGATGATGATAAATATAATCCACCTGTGTGTAATCAAGTCTCCATATAAATGCACCTGCTCTATGATAGTCTCAGGGTTCTGTTTAAAGCGCAGAGAGCATCATTAAGACCAAGGAACACACTAGGCAGGTCCATGATACTGTTGTGGAGAAGTTTAAAGCTGGATTTGGAAACAAAAAGATTTCCCAAACTTAAAACATCCCAAAGAGCACTGTGCAAGCGATCATATTGAAATGGAAGGAGTATCAGACCACTGCAAATCTACCACGACCCGGCCATCCCTCTAACATTTCATCTCAAACAAGGAGAAGACAGATCAGAGATGCAGCCAAGAGGCCCATGGTCACTCTTGATGAACTGCAGAGATCTACAGCTGAAGTGGGAGAGTCTATCCATAGGACAACAATCAGTGGTACACTTCACAAATCTGGCCTTTATGGAAGAGTGACAAGAAGAAAGCCATTTCTCAAAGATATCCATGAAAAATCTCGTTTAAAGTTTACCACAAGCCACCTGGGAGACACCAAAATGTGGAAGAAGGTGCTCTGGTCAGATGAGACCAAAATCAAACTTTTTCGCCACAATGCAAAACGATATGTTTGGCGTAAAAGCAACACAGCTCATCACCCTGAACACACCATCCCACTGTCAAACATGGTGGTGGCAGCATCATGGTTTGGGCCTGCTTTTCTTCAGCAGGGACAGGGGAGATGGTTAAAATTGATGGAAAGATGGATGGAACCAAATACAGGGCAATTCTGGAAGAAAACCTGTTGGAGTCTGCAAAAGACCTGAGACTGGGACCGAGATTTATCTTCCAACAAGACAATGATCTCAAACATAAAGCAAAATCTACAATGGAATGGATCACAAATAAACGTATCCAGGTGTTAGAATGGCCAAGTCAAAGTCCAGACCTGAATCCAATCGAGAATCTGTGGAAAAAGCTGAAAACTACTGTTCACAAACGCTCTCCATCAAACCTCAATGATATCAAGCTGTTTTCCAAGGAAGAATGGGCAAGAATTTCAGTAATTTTGCACGCCCCTCTTTTCAGTTTTTTTTTTTTTTTTTAAAAAAGTTTAAAACATCCAATAAATTTCATTACACGTCACAATTTTGTACCACTTGTTGTTGATTCTTCACAAAAAGATTTAAAATCTTATATCTTTATGTTTGAAGCCTGAAATGCGGCAAAAAGTTGAAAAGTTCAAGGGGGCCGAATACTTTCGCAAGGCACTGTATGTACAGCAAAGACAGACCAGCTTAAGCAAAGACAGTGTACCATTACTTCCACTTTTTTTTACCTGGCATTACACATAAACACTATATAAGAAATATGTTAGTTGCATTCCCTTCCTCACCCGTCCTCACTTTCTATTATTTACTATGTTACTCTCCATTGATTATTTCATGACCAGAAAAGTTTCTGAGCATTTAAGAGAGCTGGCAAATAGGTAAACTTTGGGTACCCTGATGTGGATTAAGACCATAAAATGGGGCCAATATTTATCCAAATCCTGATTCCAAATCCCAATTTATGGCAGAAATCCTAGTATATTAAAAAATATATCACATGAATATTCCTTTATTATCCTTACTATAACTGTCTCTTATAATGTGCTGTGCACCTGTGAAACCCATCACATCACCAGGACAAATTTGTTTGGTTTGAAAGTAAAAAAAAAACTATTGAGTGCGAATGAATGAAAACAAGCAATCATCTAAAAAAACTATGATGAAATGATACACAAAATATCAATGAATCAGCATTATTTTTTCCACAAATAAAATACCTTTCATTGAACAAGATATATTTTTTTATAGCACTGGGCTGTGGAAAGCACCCTCATCAGCCAAATGCCTGCAAATTGCATTTTAGCAACACCACACATCTAGGAAAAATCTGGGGAAACCTAAGGATTCATTCACACGGCATGGTTTATCGGTCGGATTTTCAGACAGTTTGCGGATTTGCAAACCGTCTGAGAACCGACGATAGACCGTCCCCATAGACTTTTAAAGAAAATCCATTCAGTAGTCTACACTCACGGATTTCCAGCCGGATGGCTTTTCAACTGCCGGCATTCCTAAAAAAGTTGAGCATGCACAATCTTCTGTCCAATTTTCAGGTGGAGGGTGTGCAAATTCAATGGTTATGAGGGATTGGAAAATGCACAAACTGCGGACAGAACTGTCCTCCAAAACTTTTGAAAAGACGATAAAATACCGTCTGGATTCTTAAATGGAACATACCCTAAACTTAACTCCAACCCTACACCCCTAGGATTAGCTCCAACCCCAACCTTAAAGGGGTGTTATCATTTGAACTGTTCGTGCTCTTGAGCTAATTCTATGAGATTGAATTTGAAATCCAGGGGCGAGTCTCTCCTCTCAGCAGGCATGTCTCTCCTGCCAGGAGGCGTGTCTCTAATCTCAGCAGGCGTGTCTCTCCTCACTGAAGCTGTGACATCATCATTCTGTGTGAGGCAGCCGAAGCAGAAGGATGTCTGGAGAGAAGAGATCTGCAGCCTCCTGCAGTGTTCTCATGTGTCTGCAGAGCCTTCAGGCTCCACAAGCTCCTTGCTGGGCTATAACCAGTTATACACACAGCCTGAACTGATGGAACACATGTGAGGAAGCACACTGCCCTCCCCTACTCCCTCTGTCACTAGACACGAGACTGTATGACTGTGGTATATGGAGGAATACACACTGCCCTCCCACCGCCTCTCCCTCTGTTATCTGGCAGAGGACTGTGGTATATGGAGGGAACAGAGTATGTAACACTGTGTTATATGAGGGGATCTGTGACTTAAACAGTCAGTAATTACCCAGATCATTCACCCTAGAGCTCAGAGATCAGTATACTGCCAGCAGCCCTTGGTTTTACTTTTGGTTTCAACAGCCCAGAGGGGAGTAAATACAGAGTGTGCAGGCAGCCAATCACAGTGCAGGGGGCATGCCCGGGGTGTTTCCTGGCTGGGGGCATATCCCAACAGGTTGAATGAAATGTCAGCCAGCCAATCACGGTGCAGAGGGCGTGTCTAGGGCGGGATCCGACCGGGGTATGTCCAGACTATCACAGAAAAGGGGGCGTGTCCCGACTAGCAGCAGCAGAAATAGAATACAGATTTACATAAAAGCTCATATCTGTTAAACCAACTGACTTAGGTAACCCAATTACAAAAGTGCTTATTTTTACTGTTCCCATAATCTGACATGATCTTTGTAGCGATAAAACCCCTTTAATGTCAACTGTAAACCCTAACACCCTAGGACTAGCTCCAACTTTAACCTTAATTCCAACTTTAAACCAAACTTATTTTAATCCTTGCCCGAAATTTAAATCCAAACCTTGCCCTAACTCCAATCCCAATTTTAACTGAAACCCCAATCCTTATTCCAACTCTAAACCAAACTAATTTTAACCAAAACTAAAACCTAACCTCAACCCTAACACTAACACAACTCCAACACTGACCCTAGCTTCATGCTTAATGATAACTCCAACCCTAATGCTAATTCCAACCCCAACTCTAATTAAAACTTTCAATCCCCGCCGGCCCCATAGACTTTCATTATCCACGGTGCGTATCCCGCCGGGATAATGTGCATGTCACTTTCTCCCCGCCTGGCGGATTCGCCGAGCGGGTAGGAGAGATGGAATCCATAGTTCTCTATGAGAACTGTGGATTACTGTAATGGCTGGGACGGATTCCAGCCATATTGCAGCGCAGTACGGCTCGCAATACGGCTGGAATCTGTGCCCAAAATAAGCCGTGTGAACGGCCCTTTACCCAGACTATAATTTCAACCCCATCTCGTCTCTTTGTACAATATTCAGAAAAATTCCATTTCTTTCATATATAGAATATTTTTCAATTATCATGCCACCTCTTAACAAGCTGTAACATGATATTACATTATGTCTCTTTTTTTTTTTTTTTTTACAATATTTCTATTTCTTTACATCTTTCTTCTTTTCAAAGACCCTAATTTGTATCTGACAGACTTTTCCATAAATAAAACATGATTTCTTTCCTCTGATAACTGTAATAATCTCAAGATTGAAATATGTGGAAATTTCCAGCACAGAATAAATTAACACAATTTTTCTTGATGTAGATACTTGATATCATGAACAAGTGCTTGAGGGTTAGTACCATATATGTGCCTTACAAATGGGAAGATTTTTCTTAGATGTAAATAAATTGCTCAAAACAACAAATCTGTTCTCATTGCTGCTGGTATTGCTGGTTTCTGGCTACTATGGCATGTAAACTTCATTGTACCTTGCTCTATTCACAATCAAATATTGAATTGCTGTGCTATAGGTCAGTTGAGTTACATCATGTCTTTTCTACCATGTGTATCCAAAGCTGAATTTTTAATTCTGACATTCAACAGCACTATGCACAAAAAGCATACCATAACAGTTTACCTGACATGTTATAGTGCAATGCAATTCACGGTGGGACTTTACAGCATCCGATTTAAACACTAGGGGCAACATGTGCCATTGGGGCTGCACCATTTTTTGGTGAAATTTGCACCGGTTTATTTTGACCGGTTTATTTATTGAGGCGCATTATACACTTATTTAATGCACCTCTTTTCTGACATGTTGCCCTAGATCTTCCATAATGCACCAAAGACAATAAATTAATGTCATGCAGCTTTATGAAGAGGGTATAGTAAGCCAATACAATTTTAAATTAAATAAAGAGTCTGGCTTTAGTGGATGCTGTTATAGGAAATGCTATATGGGATCAAAAAGGCTCTAAGCATTAGAACTGAGAGGTGTTTCGTTATTTAAGGGGGTATTCTCGTTTCACCATTTGGCAGCCGTTTATGGTGGTTGCTAAGCAGAGCTTGTGAAATGGAGGGGCGTGTTTCTCCTCCCAGCAGGGAGTATCTTCTCTCTCTGCAGACACACCCTACACTGTGCAAGTTAGGATTCATTCTGTGTGAGGTGGGGGAAGGAGAAGGTTCTCAGCTGTCATTGGAAGTGAAAAGCTAAGTGTAACTCGATAGTGTATATCTACATTTCTCGCTCTCTCTACATACTTGACATTCAGGACTCTTGGAAAGATGGGTGATTTTTTTTTCTGTCTCTCTCACACACAGTGATATATCCTGCAGATTATTACACCTCTGACCTCTACAGTTATGCAGAACAAAACTATATGCTTTATCTGTTTGTGTTTACATGGGACTGCAAATGATCTTTGCTGCAAGACCTCTGATCGCTGTCAGTGAAAAGTCTCACCTCGCACGCATATGTTGCACCTACCACTGATTGCTGTCAGTGAAAAATCTCATCCCACATACATATGTCGTACCTACCACTGATTGCTTTCAGGGAAAAATCTCACCCCTCATGCATATGTCGCACCTACCACTGATTGCTCTCAGTGAAAAATCTCACCCCGCATGCATATGTCGCACCTACCACTGCTTGCTGTCACAGAAAAATCTCAGCCCGCACGCATACGTCGCACCTATCACTGCTTGCTGTCACTGAAAATTCTCACCCCGCATGCATACGTAGCAAAGATTAACTTGACACACAATGTATCATAATATCATGGCACATCCTCACCTAGCCTATAAATTGGTCATGTTATCTAACCTGCACAATGAACATCGTAAAAAAACAAAAACACTGTGGAAGAATGGCGATTTTTGTCCATCCCAGAGCACATAAAATGGAATAAAAAGCGATCAAAAAGTCATATAAATGCCAAAGTGGTACCAATAAAAATGTCAGTTCATTCTGCAAAAATAAAAATAATTGCACAACTCTGTATACATAAAGATAAGAAGATAGCAATGCATGAATATTGTTTTACACCTTAAAAAACACTTTTAAGTGCTATAGTTATAATTGACCCACAGAGTAAAACTAGAGAGTTGTTAAAAATAAAAAAATAAAAAATACTAGAATTACTGTATTTTCTTAACCCTGTCCCCCCAAAAAGGAATTTAAAAGCCATGTTTCCCCCAAAATGATATCAATAAAAATGTCAACCCATCCCATAAAGAAAAAGACTCTACACAATTATATACACATAAAAAAATAAAAAAGATATGCCTCCCAGGCTATGGAGATGGAAAGTCATGTTTTATTTTTTACATAAAAGTGTTTTTATGGTGTAAAAGAGTAAAACATAAAATCGTCTCGACCTGCTAAGTAAAGTTATAAATGTCATTTATACCACACAGTGATTGCTATAAATAATAAAAAATTATACAAGATTGCTGTATTTTTGTCATGGATGGCGCCGCAACCCGAGGGACGGGCTGCGGGTGAATCCATCCGTCTGCCCGCTCCCCTGCACCGGAAGCGAGTAGCGCCGCGGTCCATGTCTCGGACCGTGGGTGCACTCGCTTCCGGTACTCACCCGACCGCGCTCCTGTCTCCTCGCTTCCTAGTGCCGGCCGGTGCGCTCGGCACTGCTCCCTAGGGCGCATACGCGCCGGCTTCTTCAAATTTAAAGGGCCAGCGCGCCGGTAATTGGCCATTACCGGCCTTGACCCTATATAGGGGCTCCATCCCCGACAGCCCACTACAGGAACTTTAGTGCCTATCAGCCTTTAGAGAAAGCATTCCTTGTGCATTATATGAACGGTAAGTAGTAGATGAACCCGGCACTCGCGCAGAAGAATCTTCAAAGGCGTAGTAGCATAACAGACACTCTCTTTATTGAAAAAAGTATTAAAATGGCTTATAAAAACATGGGGAAAAAGCAAACAGTTGACGCGTTTCAGGCTCCTGTAATGGCCCTTATTCGTAACTGACATACATATCTAAAACACTTCCTCTTAAAGCCAACTTCCTGGGTCAATCCAGGTTCCGCACCTGTGCAGTTAACCCATTATGGTATAGATGCAATCAATAGCTCCTAGTTCACACTCGTTGCTGTCTAATATATACATGCAACGTAACATATAGATAAGGAAAAAGTACTGTATAAAAAGAATATATGTACAGAAAATATACATGTACAAAACACGACACTAGTATATGCATGGATTGGAGGAGAAGGGAAAAAAAAGAGAAGAAAAAAAAAAAAAAACACAACCCAAATCATTTGGTGCGAGAATGCCAAACAAGACTAGTGAATGTGGCTAATAAATATTAACAAAAGTCAGATTGAAGTTCATAGGCACCGGGGGAACCTAGTATCGGGGATGAGTATCCAATACTCCTCCTATTCCTAAGGGCCTGTCCTCCCAATCCCCCTCCCCTTAGGGGTCTAATTGACCTGTTCTAATAGCCTTAACTTTAAAAGATGTAAGATTAACCTGATGAACGTTCTAAAAATGCTATGCAGCTCCTGAATATTTAAACGGAGACCTCCAGCTTGTTAGAATCATGTTATATTTTCCCTGATGGCGATATATAGTTTCTGGTAGTGCAATCCCACGTATTGTGTATTGCAATAAATCGCACCAAATGAGGTACACCACATATGAACACAGCGACAATTAGAAAACTCTCCGAATCTTGTATTGTTTGCCTGTGACTGTTGAGGTAAAGATGTCCGATTTGACCATATATTTACACAAGGGTGCATCTGCTCAACACACCACATTTAAAAGATCCCTTGAATCCATCCAATATTCTCATCTGTTTGACTGCTTGAAATAACACACTTGGGGAGATCATGTTACCCAACGTACGTGGTCTTGTGTTAAAAATTTACCCTTTTTTTAGGACTTCCGCCAAATACGGGATAATTTTTAATATAGGAGATGTTTTTGTATGACTTGCACCACCCCTGCCCGTTTTCCGATAAGGGGGGCTCTGTTTTTTCCCCTTGAAAAGGATTTAAGGGGGAAGTGTAAGATTTTAGATGACAACAAGATTTCAAAAAGTTGAACGGACCCTAAAAATCTTTTCTGGCAAAGTAGATAAACTTTCGAGGAAGGTTAGCTAGGGAAGTTCTACAGATAAACAAAGGGTAGCATGAGTGTTAGGCATCCAAAATTTCCTTTTTTTCCCGCCCTCCCCAAAGTCATAAGGGGTTTTTCCCCCCCCACTTGTCCCATAATTGCAGGAATAGGGTCCTTCTATGAGCATATTAGACTTGGGTTGGGGGGGGGGCATTTACAGTTTTGGTTTTTCATCCCCCGAGTTACTTGGGGATTAGGGATGTTTTAAAGTAATGGCAATGTGATTGGAAAAGCCAAATATCAGTGGGGTCCGTGATATAGTTGCTCTTTACCCCCAAAATCCCAAAATTTTTTAGCCCTTCATCCCTTATCTCATTTTCCAAAAAAATCCCGGGAATATGGTGTTTCTCAACAGTATTTTTTTGGTCCAAAAATTTTTTTGGGGGACACAATTTTTTATGTTTTTGGGCCCTTTACTTTTTTTTCAGGGACCCCCAAATGGGTTTTGCTTTTCACCTTTTTTGCAACTATTCGTTTTTAGGGGAAGAAAGGGTTAATATTTATTTTTTGTTTTTTTGAGCAGTATTTTGGTATGGAGGAAAATAGATGTCCCTTTTAAATTTGGCAGGGCTCATCTACCTCCAACCCAATTTGGGAATCTTTAAATGAAAAACAAGATAATTTTGGGTTTTTTACATTTAAAATGCACAAAAAGAATAAATTTTTTTTGGTCTAATTTTGCAGGTGATCCTGTTCAATAAGGTTCACAGCCTACAAACAGGAAAGAATTTCGGGAATGGCATTTTACATCCCTCCTTTTGCCTTTCCCCACATGTCCTTAAAATCCCCCCGGGGGGGGGGTTTTTATAAGCCCAAAGGGGAAACTGCAGTAAAGGGGGGATTACACCAGGAGGGGAAAAGGTTATGACAGGCTGGGGAAAACGGGGGGTACAAGAGCAGATACTCCCAGAGCCTTGGATTAGTTGATGGGAAAGATAGAAAGCCCTCATTTTCTCCAAAAATAAAAAAATCGCCCCCAGAGAGTTAACATATTTTTAAAAAAACACATACGCAACAATATCGGGGATGTGGTCCAAGTTTTAAAAAATCTCCCATTTTAACTTTGTCCGTATTTTGCGAAAAGTCCAAAAAAAAAGGGTGTAAATTTATATCTACAAGCCCACGTCTTTTGGGTAACTTGATCTCCCCAAGTGTTTTTCCCTTTCCCACTGAAAAAAGGAGAATACTTGGTGGATTTAAAGGATTTTTTAAATGTGGAGTGAAAGTGATGCCCCCGTGTAAATATATGGTAAAAAGGGACTTTTTCCCTCACAGTCAAGGCAAACAAAAAAGATTCGGGTTTTCTTAATTGTCGTGTTCATATGTGGTGTACCTCATTTTTGGATATATCAATACCAATAGTGGGATGCATCCAGAAAAACCCATTTTGCATAGGGGAACATATACTGATTCTAAAAACAAGCTGTCTCCGTAAAATCTCGGAGCTGCAGCATTTTTTAGACGTTCATCGGGAATCTTACATTTTTTAAAATTCAGGGTATAGAACAGGTCAATAGCCCCTAAGGGGAGGGGATTGGGGGAAGGCCCCTTTGAATGGGGGGATATTGGATACTTACCCCGATACTAGGTTCCCCCGGGGCCTGAATTTTAAATCTGGCCTTTTTTTTTATTTATTAGACATTCACTTGTCTTTTGGGCATTCTCGCACCAAAAATTTGGGGTTTTTGTTTGTTTTTTTTTTTGTGTTTTTTTTTTTTTTCCCCAATCCATGCATATACTAGTGTAGTTTTTTTTTCATGTATTTTTTCTGTACATATTTTTTTGTAAAGTACTTTTTTCCCTTTTTTAATTTACGTTGCATGTATATATTGCAGCAACGGTTGGAACGGAGCTATTGATTGCATCACACCATAATGGGTTTAAGCACAGGTGCGGAACCCGGATTGACCCAGGAAGTTGGCTTTAAGGGAAGTGTTTTAGATTGTATGTCGTTACGAAAAAGGGCCCTTCAGGGGCCTGAAAAGCGTCAACTGTTTTCTTTTTTTCCCATGTTTTAAAGCCATTTTAAACTTTGTTCAATAAAGAGAGTGTTGTTTTGTACTACGCCTTTGAAAAATTTTTTTGCGCGAGTCCCGGGATCATCTACATTTACCGTTTTTTTTTCCCATTGGGCTGGCCAGAATATATTTTGCGCCAAAAAACTTTTGGCCCCCTATTTCTATAAAAATAATGTATAAACAAAACTGGTGTTTTATACAGCAGGCACACGCATTTGAATCACCTAAAGTAGGCACATCAAATATGCTAGAAAAGATTTTTGCTATGCGCCTAGATTGGGCATCAATTTTGCCCCCCAAACGTAAAACAACCAGTTTTTTTGACAGGGTTTTTTCATTTCCCACATTAAAACCCCTTTTTAACCCCCTTTTAAAACGAGTGGAGACCCCTCTTTTCTGCTTCGCCCTAGATTCCCCTTTAGATCCCTATAGCATTGCCCGGGCCCTTGCAGCGTATAGGTCAGGAAAACCTTTTGAAGATATCCAAGGGTATACAAAATGTGATCCCAAAGGGGGCCTTCCCCATAACTTCATGACAAATTTATGGAAATTAAAGGTCAAAAATTTGATTGGAGTTTTGAATTTGCTTTGGTTAGTAGTTTATGGGCCCCTCAATAGGTTTTCCAAAAGGTCAGGGATGAGGGGGGGTCATCATTAGGATAAAATGAGTTAATTTTTGGACTGACAAATCAACAACATGGATTGCTTAAAAAAAAAGGGGGAAAGCTCGCAACACAAAGGCCTAAAAGACCCCATAGAACCAAAATGGTTTAATGGCGAATTCTTTGTTTGATTTTTAAAAAAAATCCCTTCATAAACAACCAAGTTCAAAAAGGTGGAAAAACCCTGTAGCTTTAAATTTTTCAGTAAAAAATGAGTATTTACAGGTTGATACGCTTTCCAAAAAACCCAAAAAAATTACGGTTTTCGTTATTTTTTGGTACGACATAAATTCCAAAACATTTGTTTTTGTCATCTCGGCTTTTTTTGCCATGGTGTCTAAGGCCCGTTTTCGCCAGCTTATCGCCGTTTTGGGGACCAGTTCCCCGCCCAAATACGGCTTGAATAGGGGGGGGGCTGGGGCGGGGGACTTTTCCCGGGCCCCCAAAAAAGACAAGGATTATTTAAAGGGGTACGCGCGTAAATAATTGCATTCACTTTCCCCCCCCTGGCGGTTTCGGCGGCGGGGACGAGCGACGGTCCATATTTCTCTATGAGAACTGTGGTTACCGTAAGCAGGGGAGGGATTGGATCCTTTATGAAGTGCAACCAGGCACAGTACGGCTCCCAATGGGGGCCAAAATAAGCCAGTGAACGGGGCCAAAAGGGGGGTCAAACATGCAGAAAGCCCCAAACCCCATCCCGTGCGTAATCGTGAGTGTTGCTGCAATTAGCAGCTAAACCCCCGGGCATAGCTGCGCCCCGCTACAAACCCCCCTTACTAGCATTGGGAAAAAGTACTCGTCGTCCAATACGGAAAGGGGGTTACAGTTGACAAATCCTGAGGGTTTAATCAAGATACAAAAACCCTAGTAAGCAACAAACCCCCAAAAAAAACGTGCAAAAAACATCTAAAACAGCACCAAGTTTGGAATAATCGGGCAGAAAAAAACTAAGATTAATTGTCCATAAAAATAGGAAAAAAAGCGGGGTGACAAAGGTAAAAAAGGGGAAAAATGACCCCAAATATACCAGTTCATCTGTCAACTTTTGGAGGCAGTGCTTGAAATGGAATTATGGCCAAGGAACGGGGTCACTGATGTTTATGGTTATGTGATTGCGGGCAGATGCAGTAAAAGATTCTGAAGTGTACAGAGCTAAATTTCTGCTCAGATTTTATCAAATGCTGAAAAATTATAAGATGGCACATTTTTAAATATAATGGGTAATGGCCCAAAGCATGGATAAGGACCCAAAAGCTTCCCAAAACAAAACATAATATTTAAAAAGCGATAGCCATCTAACCACGTGATTTAGCTGCTTTTCACTTATGAGGGAAAAAAAGAAACAGAAAACCCACAAAAAAAGCGCATGTGAAGGTCACTGTTTTAAGGCCTGGCAAAGGGACTAGAAGAGGAAAATTGCATTCGTGAGTCCCTTTTCATCCCCAATTTTGACAAAAATATTGCAATTTGTATTAACATAAGGCTTTGGGATAATTGTTTCCCTATTATTAGCCTATTAAAATAAAGGGGTACGATGCTTGTGTGTGCTACAGTAACTTTTTCTATAGGTTTTTGGGAAGAATGCTAGCCTTTGCTCCCAAGTGCAGAAAGATTCCTGGGTTGTCCATAACCCTTTTCATTGGTTCTCCGTCGTTCCTTCGATCCCCTTTTGGTACTTACTAATAGCATGTTTGTCAACCCTTCATAAATTTGCCTCAATTTCAACCAGGGGGGGGAAAAAAAATGGGTGAAAGGAAAGGGAGACAAGAGTTTAAGCCAGCCCCACCATGGTGAATGCCCCCGAAACCCAATGGCGGAACCAATTCTCCAGGAGAACCCAGCTCTGACCCCGAGTCGTCCCAGCCAGGGTCCCCGAATGTTACATAGCTTTACCATTAATTTCTTTAGGGTATTTTCCCCGATTTCAGTCTTACAGTGAAAAAAAAGCCCTTTCCCCCTGGGATTGAATCCCTTTTTTCTGTAGCAGAAGGGGGTGTCACCTTGTCTTTTGAGGGGGCTTTACTGAAAAAAAAATTTTTTTCCCCCTTTCTTTTT
>JAODAL010052410.1:0-25999 GCA_025379985.1 Phyllomedusa bahiana
GACGACAATCCTCTGCATCATACCCCCATGGCGTCGCTGCTACTACAGCCAGGCGCAAGAACGACGGCGAGAGCTGTGTTTAAAAAAAAAACCCTGCGCGGCCTAGATCACAACGTCCGCGCAATGCCGACCGCCCCGGACCTAAATTCCACCGGCGGTCGGCATCATGTTAGCCCGGCAGCCGCCAACCCTGCACGGGTATGCACTACGGCCCGGTGCCGGTCCCCGCGGACCGGACGGTTGGGGGACCCCTGGTTCTATCTTACTCCCACCTGCATCACCCCTCACTGCTCCTTCTGGCTCTGGGACATATCCACCCAACGGCCAGGGGCCCCCCAGCAAATCCCACCATAGTCTCTGCCAGTCTCCACGAACAGATTCACACCACTACCATTCCGCCAATCCTTCAACCTGATACACATCCCCTCTGACCTCTGCTCCCCCTACCTTTTCTGGAGCTCTCGAGATGCACGATCTGTATGTAATAAAACTCTCATAGATACCTAACCTTGTTCAATCTCACGCAACTTACTCTTCCTTGGCCTGACTGAAACCTGGCTGGACCCCCTCCGACACGGTCTCCCCTGCCGCACTCTCTTTTAAAGCGGTTCTCCAATTTAACCCACACTCCATACGCCCTGGTAACAAGCATGGTGGAGGTGTTGCGGCCAAGCCTCCTGTCTGACTAACCTGCTCCTTTGTACCACGCTCCCACGCGTCTCCCCTTCTCACACTCCTCTCCTTTGAGGTGCACTCTGTTCCCATCTATCGCCCCCTGTTCCGACCTCCAAGTGCTGATGTCGTACCGACCGCCAGGCCGTTCACACTAGCCTTTCTTGACCACTTTTGCTTCCTGGCTCTCCACTTTCTTTCCACCGACATCCCCACTATCATCATGGAGACATCAATATCCCAATCGACACCCCCGCTTCCTCACTCTGCTTCCACCAACAAAACTCCTTCACTTGCTCCTCCGTACACCTCCAACCAGGGACCCAGGAGCTCACTCACAAGATGGACACACACTGGACCTCATCTCACCCGCCTCTTGCCCCCTATCTGTGACCACGAACCTGCTTACCTTCTACCACCACACATCTCCACCCCACCGCGCTCCTCCTGTCATCAATAATCTCCAGTACGGGCCACAGCAGGAACCTCTCAAAGCCCATCAACCTATCTCACGCGCTCTCTTTGACTCTCTGCACCCGGCTTTCACACTATCTCCTCATTAAATACCAGACAGCATTCCGACTACTTTTCTACAAACCACACAATCATCACCACCCTTGACTCAGTCGCTCCTCTATCACACACAACAAACCCGCAAAATCTAACGGGTCAAAAGAACCCTGCACACAAGACTCTAGCCAAACAGCTTGAGGCGTGCTTCCAGAGCTGCTTGAACGCCGCTGGAAGAAAACTCACTCCACTGGAAAACTTTATTGGCCTTATACAAACAATCACTGGCATAAATTTAAATCTGCACTCACCTCAAGCAATACAGGACTATTTCACCACCTCTCCTATCCTCCCTTGTCCCCACAACTACAGACAAATTGTCACAAACCTTCACTCTCCTTCTCGCCATCCACCAGCAGACCTCCTCCCCCAAGCCCTCCTTTCAGCAGACAACTTTTTGCCACTCACGGTTCCTTCAGAAGATCAACCACATCAGAGACAAGCTCAGCGCCGCAGTCCTACTCCACCCACGCTTACCTTGCAACCTCTCATCCCCTGGGAACTTGCTTCCCCCACAGTCACGTCATGACAAGCTTTCCCCTCTTTACTGACCAAAGTCCAACCCTAACTACCTGTCGTCAGCTCTTGATCCCTGCCATTCGCCCAAAGACCCAATCCGTCCTTTACCATCAATCCCGTTGACCTCAGTGCTCCTATCATCCCAGCCCCAACCCATCTCTTCAACCTAACAATAACCTCTGTCACCTATCCCTGCCCCTTAAACTGCTACTATCACTCCAATCCTTACAAAAAACAACCCTTGGACCCCTCTTCTCTGTCCCAAACTATCGAGCCCATCTCTCTCTGCTTCGTAGTCCCTATTGCTTCCCAAACTCCTCAGAGCACAAATGTATATCTTCAGCTGTCGCTCCCACCTTCTCCTCCAACTCTCTTCTTACCCAGATACAAACTGGTTTCCTCCTACCCCACACTGCTACCGAAACTAAAACCGCCCTAACCAAAGTCACTAATGACCTAGTAACTGCTGAAGCCTCATGACACGTACTTTCTGTTGCTCCTCCTCTTAGACCTGTCCTCCTACCTTTGGATCCACTGTCAACATGTCCCATCCTGCTACAAATCCTCCCTCCCAAATTGCGCATCTACAGACTATGGCTCTTTCTCCCCTGGTCTCCCCTCTAACCTCACTGATCGGATCTTTCAGCGTCTCTCATTTCTCGCTCCCACCTCCACCAACCCGCCTCATCTCTGTCGCGTGTCCTCACAGGGGGTGCCAGTCCTGGTCCTTTTAACTCTCTCCTAACACACTCTTGGCCTCGTCACTTCATAGCCTCAAAGGCTTTCATTCCACCTGGTATGCTGAAGAAACCCAACGCTACTAGAGTCTCCGAGCGCCCAGATGTCACTTCTCTACGCTTCCCGGATCCCTGACTGCTGTCCTCCATTTCCTCTTCTTCTCATCACCGTCTCTAAAACTATAGGCAGAGGAAAACAGAGCTCATCACTTGTCCCCCCCCCACCGTCCAACCTAACCCTGCCCCTTATCTCTTTCTACTCTCAGTCAACGGCTCTACACTCTCACCGGTCCCCGCAAGTCCGCTGCCCTGTGGAGTAACCTAGACTCCGTCTCTATCTTTCAAACACACACATCCAAACCCTCACCTCTGCCTCCGCCTCCACCTGAAAAACACTCTCGCTCCCGCTAATTCCTCAACTATGACACTAACAAAAATGCTGGTCCATGCCCATGTATCTCCCGCCTAGACATACTGCAACATCCTTCTCTGTGGCCATCCCAGCTTAGCACCCTTGCTCCCCCTCCAAATCCATTCCTTAACTCAGCTGCCCGTCTTATCCACCTCTCCCGTCGCTACTCTATTATGCCTCTCACATCCTCCCTCTCTGCCAATCCCTATCACTGGCTACCCATGTGCCCAGCCGAATTCATTTCAAGCTACTAACCATGACCTACAAGGCTCACCAAGACGCTCTCCCCTCCCTATAACAACTCTGCCCCTACTTTCCAATATCTCCCCTCACCTTGCAATTCTCTCGCTCCTCACGCAATAACTTTCTCCTTCTGCTCTCATCCTCTTCAGCCATCCTCACACAACGCGTCTCCAAGACTCTCCCGTGCTTCACCCACGACTGTTCTGGAACTCACTCTGCCCCAACACATCATACTCATCTCCCCACTTTCACCACCTTCAAAAGCAACCTGAAAACCCATTGTCTTCAGGCTTGCCTATAACCTACACTAGAGATACCTGCTTGTAACTACTGTCCTCCACAAACATGTCTGCCCCTCACTCCTGTCTCTTTATCCCCCTCCTTGTATGATTGTAATCTAAAATCCCTCGCGGGGGCGCAAGGGTCCCTCTCTCCATCTGTCCGTGAGCCAAATGGTCATTATCACATTATCATTGTACTCTGTTTGATTATGTTATGTATGTAACTCCCGCTTCGAAATGGGGTAATACAAGCGCCCATGGGGAATCAATGGCGCTCTAAATACTAAAAGGGGTTGTCCATCGCTACAAAGAATAGCTTTCAAATTGTAGGGAACACAAGAATAAATGACATTTTCCAAATATATTGCATTGTTCCTCTTTTTCCCTAATAGAAATCAAGTGAATTTATTACCCATCATGTGCTATTTCAGTTTTTCCCTCAGTAACTGACGCTGTAAATCAAATCTCCTGGGGGCTGTTTGTTCAATGAGAAACAAGAGAGAGTGTAGTCATTACACCAGGTCACAGTGTCACTCAGTGTTACTGTGCTGCCCAGACAGAAAAAAGCTTGAAGTTATCTCAGTTAAAACAGCTCTGTAATTAGGGCTTTTGTTTTTGCGGGATCATATAAGAAAAGTCCCTTCCAAGAGTTTGAGAAGCAATCTAATCTAATTAGCAATCTGATAAGCCAACAAACTGTACAAGCACGGAGCTTAACAAATTATATGAACCAGGAAGTGACAGAGAATTTCTTTCATGCATTCTTTTGAAACCCAGTGGGGAGACACAACTCCTTTAATAATAATAATAAAATAAACTCCCAGGGATAACCCTTTAATTCAATTAAGATTACTTACTGTAAAATAAATACTCCGAGTGTTTTTCTTTTATTTCCGATCAGGGGATCCAATGAAAAGTACCGAGAATCAGGGAATATGTATCTGCTAAAGATTTTAAATAAAAGATAACATAATCGCGCAAGAATTTCAATATGATATCCAAATATCACCATTGCTCTATCCAGCGACTTTTACCTTCAATTTGGTCTTATGAATCTCTTCCAATACTGGAGATCACCACCAGATCTTTTAGACCTAATACCTGGAGGAACTGAATTGCCTTTTGTGTGTCCTAAATCCAATGAATGCATCATCCAGAATCCCCAATTTTTTGGTCCGAGAACACAGTGTTATACTTTAAAAGACCTTTTCCGTGTCCGTCATGTGAAAAGAGCTTCAACAAGAAGAAAAGTCTTGTTATACATATGAGTACCCATCACGGGGAGAGACCGCTGGTGTGCCCTGATTGCGGGAAGAGCCTTTTCATCCACAAGCGGAGTCTCCTGATCACAGGAGACAATTCACACCGTGAGTAAGCCATATCCCTTGACCGAGATGAGTGGAAAGATTGGTTTTCGACATAACAGATAGTATCTCCTGAGCCACCAGAGAACTCTCACACCGGGGGGAAAGCCGTACGGGATTAGCTCGGATGTTGGGGTGGTAAACATGTTAGCCGGGAAACAGGCTCTTATTTGCCATACAAAGAACTCATACAGGGGAGGAGGGCCTTTTTTCGTGTTCTGATTGTGGCTCAACTTCACACGAGAAAAGAAATATTTTATCTTGAACATCAGAAAAATTCCTATCGCTAAAAGAACATTTTCGTGCTGCCTACAGTCGGAAATAGTTGTTGAGTCATAAATCCAATTCTTATACAAGCATCAGATGTATTTTTCCAGCAAAAAGAGAAGATACTGTATATGACAGTAAATTATTTGTTTCTTTATCAATATTTTCTATACAGCACTGCGTGTGACCTATGAACAACAACATAACTGGACTTAGGAACTCTTTCTAGGCAAAACAAAAACCTCAATTTAAAGGGGTTTTACCCCATAGACTTTGATGTTATATAGCTAGAATATGATATCAAAGTCTGATTTCCTTTTCCTACCTCTGGGACCTGCACCTATTTTGGGAACACTTCCCCAAAGAGTACTTCATTTAAGAATGGATGTGTTTGGACTCTCTAATCAGTTCTAAGGAGTTCCGATACACACAGACACAACGCTCCCCTGTACTCTGAACTCCCATAGAACAGATTGGAGAGTCGTGCGCAAGCATGGCCGGATGTCTGGGTCCCGTTCACTAGCTAGGGTGGGTCCTGGATTGGAACCCAACCTATCAGATTTGATGGCATATTCTATCAATATGCCATAAAAATCTATGGTGGTAAAACCCCTTTTAAACAATGCTCACAGACCTACCTCAAACCACTTTTTTTTTTTTTTATTTTGTGTTCAAAATGCACCATTTTTTTTTGCAGTGTAAGATAGTAACAGTGGCCCATAGCACATCATCAGATCTGGGACTAGATTATTCCATATGGTTCGCTGTACGTTTGTCATGTTCTACCCTCTTGTGTCTCTAGCACCTGACATAATATTCTTGACTGTAAAGAGTACCTATCAGCCCACACCAAACACACAAAAATTGATAGTAGGTGAAATTATAAGATTTTTCTCAAATACATGTCACTAGAAATTCAGAGGGTTTCCCTCAGTTTTACAAGGGAACAAGTTTTACTTGGGAGATCCTTATCAAGAAGGAATCATTCTGTGGGAGATACCAACTGTTCAGGAGGAGCTGAGGGCTTAGCTTGGCCTATGTACAGGGCAATCTGATCATCTCTCTCACTACATACAGTTAAGACGGAAGAGGCACAGCACACTGGAGGACAATTGAGTTTACCCTGTTCCTTCCAGTTCTCCTCCTCCATAGAACACAGGCAATATATATTTACACTGCTGCAAGTGTTTCATTATTGTAGACTTTTTACAACTCCTCCCTGCACAATGCACTCTCCGCAGCTCAGAAATAGTTACTTATACACACACCTGTCAACGATAGTGATCATCAAGCCGTCAGTGGTGCCTGAGTTGGCCCGACTTCAGAGCTGTCTTTAAAGAACCAGTTCTGTTTTTAAAAAACTGAATTACAGGTGATAGCTTTGATACTTTCCTAATTAATCATTTTGAGAAGTGTTTTTAGTCTTCTGTTACTTCATGAGGTTTCCCTGGAGGTGATAGGTCCTCTTTAATGTCTGTTACAGGGCCTATGAGTCTTGTTTCAGGTGTCCCCCGGACAGTGATTTAGAGATTATATAGATGTGTCTTGTATTAAAGGGGTTTTGACATCTCACAAAATCCTTTCGAGTTATGAGCCGACCTCAGTGAACAGGGTGATGGCCAGGCTTGCCCAGCTCTCCCCATTTCATGTCTATGGCAGTCCTGAAAACAGCTGAGTTTGGTAGTTTGGAACTCCCGTAGACATGAATGGGGGAAGGCAGTGCAAGACGCTGTCATCTCCCTTTCTCTGAGGACGGCTCATAGCGAATTAATGAAATGGCATTAGAGAAGGATTTTTTTTTCAGATGGCAAAAACCCCTTTCAACTTGTTTTTGAACCTGACAAAATAAACCAAAAAAGTAATGCGTCCAATAAGGATACTAGAACATTGGACCATCCATCGTTTTCGTGAGTTTTTCTATGTTAACCAAAAAAGTTTATACCATTCGGCCTCGTTCACCAACGGCTCTTATTTCGCCTGGCGGATTGCGCCTTACTCCGTGCCGGATTTGTGCTTCAGTAACGGCGCCAATCCCAGTCCCGTGTCATTACGAGGTAATCCACTGCTCCATGAGAGAACAGTGGAATCCGTCGCTCCTCCCCGCTGCGGTAGCGAGATCCGCCGCGTGAAGGGAGAAAGTGACATGCACATTATTGTACGGCGCGGACGTGGAGTAAACTATGCATTGGTCTAAGGGACGGGATGTCCCCTCCCCATCCCCTGCCCCTTAATTCACGCGATGTTGTTAGCTCAAAAACTGCTCCCAACACCACAAATACCGTCGGGAATAAAGCCCGATGTGAACACGGCCTAACGTATACCACCCATGTGAAAAATAGTTTATTATTTTTCATATATTAAAAAAACCCATAATGGCACTAAATAACTTGAAATTGAAAAAATTTAATAATAAATTAAATTTACTCGAAAATTATCAAAATGAAATTCAGACATTTCTTTTTGAAATTGTGGTTTATAATCACATGAATAATACGAAAAAAACGGATGAAACTGGCCTGGACAAAAATGATGGTGCCCTAAACTTTTTTTTGTTGCACAACCTTTTGAGGCAATACCTACAAAGAAATGATTTCTGTACGCGCCGCGATACGGCGTGTGTTTTGGGATTTGCGCTGATTCCCAAAGCACGGGCCCCATTGACATGCGTAATCGCCGCGAATCAAATGTGAACATGTCACAAATCTCCCCCCCGCGCGTACAATAACGATCATAATTTATTTACGCGCGGGGGTTAGACAGCTACGCGTAACTATGGAGAGCTATGGATTACTGTAATTTGCGCCGTGCAATTTGCAATGCGCGGCGAAATGCGCGCCAAAATAAGCCGTGTGAACATACCCTTACTCTCAAGACTTCTGCACCTGTCCACTGTAGAAGGTGGACAGATGCCGAAGTCTCATACATGACTCTAAGAACAAAATTTCCAGTGTAGAATTTGACCTAGAGTGTGGATATTTAAAAACCACAGTATGTAAATTTCTGTTGCTAATTTGCTGTGGATTTTGTGCCATTGACTTGAATGGGGTAAAATCTGCACCAAAATCCACACGAACTGTTACAGATTTTGTATATAGAAAAGTTTTTTGTATGTAACCAGCTCATCTACTAGTATCTTAAAAGGAAAAAAAAAAAAGACGTAATGGAAGGGTATGTAGCCACCAAAATCCTGAACCGGTACTTGTCATAAGTAGAAAAAGTGTACTAATTTGAAATGAGGAAAACCCCCAAAAAAGAGGAATAGTGGAGAGGAAAGCCATGATGCCTTCCCCCCCCCCCCCCCCCCCAAAAGTATATGGACAAATGTATAAAACTTAGGCCTATTTACATATACGAAATTAAAAACTCAGATTTTTTTAAAATGCATTATCGCTTTACAGAGATTTTTTGAAGAAAAGTTGCACAGTAGATCCGTTCTATTGTGCATTCACCCTTAGACAGCTCCTCAGGTGACAGTCATCAAGTTATGTTACAGCTTGTACAGTCTTCTTCAAGGTTAGAAACGAGCTCATCCTCCCACAGGCTCAAAACTGGAGTTAAAACAGCCTTAAAAAAGTGCTGCAAAGGCGAATAAAGTAATTTATTACTAGAGCTGAAAACTTTGTATGATTGTAATGCAAATTTCCTCCCACACTACAAAAATTTTACTCATCTTTTCTTTAAATCAGTCCTAATCTGTGCCTGTGGTACGGAGAATGGATTGTTGGCCTCTGTGAGTACAGGGATTGATATGTGTTCATGTACAGCACTATGGAACATGTTGGTGCCATATAATCCAGTTATGAGAAACCATTACGCTCTAAACCAAGCAAATGTTCCTTGAGATATGTTGTAAATCGTCCAAACGAAACAAGTCTTGATTTGCCCATTCCTTTTACTTCTGTAACTTCTTGAAGGGAATTGGACTCACTACATAGTTTAGCTTTTCCAACGTGTATGAACAGTAAAAGCAGAATTCCAAATATATTGCTTTTGTTTATTTTTCTTTTTCTTTGTTGAGGACTACAAATGATTTTATCAGTTCTGAGTTGCACTCAGTTTCTGTAGGTATCCCAACCTGATCTGACGCAGCTATCGCCCTGCTGTTTGTCTTTATCTGATAGCAGGGATGGAATATCAACACAGGTCAGCACACATGAACTACTGGCAAGCAGCTTGAGGTGGTTTATCTGGATCTATCAAAACAAAGGAGACACTTTTGTTTACTTTTAGCTCTGTATCTTTTGCTGGACTTTAGAAAAACATCTCCTTCTCTTATGTAAGAGTAATTAGCAGATCTTGGAGAATATGGAGCTGATATATCATAATCACCCACAGCCCTAATCAGAGATAAAGAGACATGGAGTGCATGAACAAAGCTGCTTTTAGCTCTGTAAACAGTGAGGTGCGACAACCCCTTTATATTAGTTGCCCAATTATTATGGAACCCTACAACTCTTATGGTACCAAAAAAGCTCTTGACCAAATCATTAAAATAAACCTTAATATACAAACATTTAGAAGTAACGTATTACTTGCGGCAGTGCCCTAGCCTACCCCTGGGCTGCAGTGGTAGCATCCATGTGGTTTGACTGTAACCAAAGGGAACATTCTGGTTAACACGGATGTTGTAGACAGCGTAGATTTCCTAGCAGATTCAAAGAACTACTGATGAGTTCATTGCCTTTTGAGACATCACCACCCTAGTGTGCTCTTAGAGGACAATAAGAGTGTGATCCCTAACCACACATTGGGCATAGGGGCTGATGTTAAAGGGTTTGTCCTCACTACAAGGATTGCTGAGCTTTTTTTTTTGTTTAAAGGACTTGCAAAAACAAGTCTCACGTTGCAATATGTGTCCATTAGCATCGTCCCCTACCTATTACAAATATCCCCTCCTTTATTGAGATGCATCAGCATCCTCAGGTCACTATAGCTACAGACCTGTCTCCATTCTGTCTCTCCTGATAGGGCTTGCCAGCACTGTGGTTGCTATAGGCTTACAGACCTGTATCTCTCCCTCCTGATAGGCCGTCCACACAGTTTGCTATATTAGCTACAGGGACCCTGTTTGAATCTATCCTGATAGGGCTGAGCCACACTGTTGCTTATATGCTACAACTGGCTCTACTGCAGCCGTAGTGGAAGCGCATAAAACAGCGCCCCAGAAATTCAAAGATACACCAACAAACCGGACTGAGGTGGAGATGAATCAATGTAGTGAGACAACCCCTTAATGTTGACCAATCTATCTACAAACCAATTATATTTTTTCTGGCTGTGTAAGGTGGATAGGATACCTTAAACGTAGGCCCAGCTTTTCGGGAGTATTTTTAGAGTACATAGTTATTGAACAACACACAAAACCTCACTGGGTTCTCCAGATGTCACCTTGGACCTCACAGAATCTGTTGGTGATCTTATTTGAACCATCTTTCAGCAGTGAAAATTCAGCCACAAAGGGGTTCTCCTACAATAGACGTTTATCACCTTTCTCTTACAGATAAGGTGATGGCTTGATCTCTGTGGTCTCCACACTGATTGTTAAAATTGAGGGTCTCAGTGATCTTGTTCTTGTGAAGGTCCTGTGACCCGAGCAATGGCCAAACATACACACTGCCGTTCCAGTTAACGTCTATGGAAGTGGCAAAAATAGCTAAATGCCGTCACCTACACTTTGAATAGAGCAGGTATTGCACTGTTTTGACCACTGGTTTCGTGTCAGATCGAGGACTCCTCCGCTGCACAAGTGCTGTATCAAGATGGAAGTTGATAGTTCGATTTTTGGCAGTCGTAGGGTTCCCAGTGGTGGGACCACCAGTCGATCAAACATGTTATCACCTATCCTTTGGGTAGTGATCAATGTCTGTGGTGGGACAACCCTTTAAGGGCTGTTTTTCACTAATTGGGAAAGTCTCATATAACAGATTTTAAGAGTTTGAGGATTATCCGCTTTTATATTCTTAGGGTTTTTGTATGAGGAATTGAGTAAAGCTTGTTGGTGACAGCTGAACATGGCGCTCCAGGTATTTGGCATCTTTTCAGCCCGATATCAGGCGCATGCCCCGTTCATGACATGTGGGAGAGGTGGGCAACTAGAACTGTATCAAATGCCTTACACATTAAAGCTTCTGTTAACAGCAATTCTAGCCGCATTTAACTGCTGAGGAAAAGGTAAGATCACTAATCAAAGATAGGTATTACCCCTGAGCCAGAAATGCGTAAAAGAGCGCTAGAATGCGCCTGATTCATGACCCGCAGGAGAGCAGGTTCATAAATAAGGTGCATTTTATGCCATTATTATGCGCATGAACTTTGGCGTTCATACGCCAAATTTCAGGCATGTCGCCCATTTGTGAGTTTGAAGAGTCCTGAGCTATTTAATTCACACAGTGATACTACAGTTCAGGTTTTTCATACCCTGGATTTCATGGTGCGGAAGAAAAGAAATGACATGTCAATGGAGGGCCTATCTCGCTATCCTTCGCCTGGCCAAATCAGAGGTGACTAGAGATCCACGGAATTGTTGTGAATTTTTGGCAAAGTTCACACAGCAGATTTTTCCGATTGGACAAGTCTAACGTGTGAACCTATCTTTAGAGTTTTTTTGGGAAAACTGCAGTTTGTGCGCCAAAACCAAGAGAGGATTCAGAGGGAATTGGAAATATAAAGGATGGATTTACACATCTCCCTCCTGCTAGAGTGGGAGGACCATGTCATGTCATCTTGTGTGACAATCCTATAGGGGGTCTGTTGATTTTTTAGCAAAAGACTCAACATCCCGCTTTTCTACAATCCTGAGTAAGCAACTAATTGCAACACGTTTCGGTAGCCCTGGCCCTTGGATCTATTCACACTTTGTTCATGAACCACATTTAACATATGCGCTTCCAGCACAATTGTCAAATGTATTGCACTGAGTTACGCCAAAAAGTGAATTTCTTGCTTAGTGTGAGGTCCAAGGCAGACATGCGATCTATAGATATGTCTTTTTTTTGAGTACTAAAATGTCATCCGTGTGTATAAACTGCTCTTATTAATGTTAATCTGGGTCAGGTAAGATTGGGCACATATAATAATGCTAACTTCCTGCTGTGGTCACACTACCTTGCAATACCATCTAGGTATATAGGGGGGGAGGGGGTTGTATATCTCTACTTCAGGAATCTCTGTTCTCTCCTGCTTGAACAAAACTACAACTCCCAGCATGTTCTGCCAGCTTTCATGTTGGTAAATTATGTAGTATTTATGAGCCAATAGCAAAGAACCCTCAGGCTAAGAGGATGCACTGCTATTAACACCACCTAACTATGGGAATGTTTAATAGCTATTATACTTATGAGCATGTGACAGTAAGGCCCTGGTTCGGAATCTATCGTCGGTAGATTTGGTTTTAGCGACATTCGGCAGTCCCCTTTAAATGCTTGACCTAATAGGTGGCCTAACAGACCACATTAACTACTATAAGGTCCGTCGGGTTTTCTGCCTGGTGACATCATCTTAATGGGCAAAAAACAGCACTTTTTTTCCTTAATTTCTGACAGAATCTGTCAGACCAAACCTCCAATGCAGATATGAACCAGGCCTAAATGGCTGATGTTTATTTGGATCGTCAGCTCAGTGACTGTGTACACATTTTAAGGTGCTGCATAGGATATTAATGGCAGTTTTGGTTATTAAAATCACTGCTTTTCAAGGAGTGTTCCCACCATAGACTTTGATGGCATATCGATAGACTATGCCAACAAAGTCCCAGATGTGGGGCTTGTACCTATCTCAGGATTGGGTCCCCAAAAGTGTTAGCTCAGAACGGAGAGCTGTTTGCACTTGTGCACAACTCTCCATTCTGTTCTATGGGAGTTCTGAGTAGAGCCAAACACAGCACTCCCCTATACTGAGAACACCCATAGAACAGAAGAGAGAGTTATGCACAAGCGGAAACAGCTCTCCATTTTGAGTCAACACTTTCGAGAGCCTGTTCCCAACATAGGTCCCAGAGGTGGAACCCACACTTATCGCACATTGGTGTCCTATCAATATGCTATCAAAGTCGAGAGGGGGAACTGCTATAATTCTTGCTGTGTTTGTATGTTAAATTTGTGAATATGGACTACACCCCCCATCTTTTGTCTCTCCCTGTATTTTATAATTGCTCTGCGTTTTTTTGGGTATGTTAATCCCATAGTTTTTCCCCCAAATCTCGCCCCTTATAATTACCCTGTGTTTATTTGAATTGTAGTGACCTGACATTCTGCCCCTGTAGCATTCCCTGTGGCTTATTTGTAACTCCACCCATTGCGGGCAGCGGGGCCCACTGATTTAACAATAACTCCACAAGGATATTAAATTGTTAGCTTTGGTCAGTCTGACCTTTTGGGTCATATGCCATGTGATAGTGAACCATATCTGTAAGTAAACCCAGATATAAAGTGATTGATAGACTGAATCAAGGTATCTGAAAAAAAAACCCAAATTAGACCGGAAGGGGGCCCGAAGGGGGGCTTGGGGAAACCCTTTTCTTTGTAATATCTGGGCTTTAAAAAAAAAAAAAACTATTCACCATGCCACTATTGCTGTCAAATTTTTCAGCCATCTACCCCCTGGTTTACCCCCCAAGTTTTTTTCCCCCTAAATCTTATCCACATCGGCCTCGCCTTCCCCACCCTGTTTTTCATCACAACTCTCCTTTCCCTTTTCAAATCCCGCAAACCACCTGCTCACATTTTTGCGCCAAAACGCCGTCTTTTACTCATCATGAACCACTGCTGACTTTTTTTCTCCTCTCTTGCTGCAGGGACTTTCTCTAAACCCCGGCCCCACCTCCATTATGCTCATCCCACCCCCTCCTCCCATAGAAACCCTGCTAACCTAATTGATTTTTGCTGACATTTTTTCCAGTCCCTTTAAAATGTGCTCTGGGAACGCCACCTCTGCAACAAACTCACTGTTTTCATGACCTTTTTTTCCCCTTTCCAACTCCCTCAACCTGCTACCCCCTCACGAAAACATGGTCCACCCCATTTTGATACCGTTCCCTTGCCGTCTCACCCCTATGGCGGCCTACACTTCACCCACCCCCTCAGCCCCTGAGAACAGGCCAGGTGGAGGAGTTGGAAAACTTCTCTCCCAACTGCATTTACCAACCCTTTCCCCCCTGCACCCTCATCAATTTTTTCCCTCCTTTGGGGGGTTCCCAACCCCAGATCTTTCAGCCTTTTTTCCTCGCTCGCGGTTGTGTAAACCTCCCGTCTTACCCCGCCATTTTTCTGGATCATTTTGCTCCCTGGTCCCTCATTCCTCTCTAGAAATACCCACTTCATCATGGGTGACTTTAACACCCATTGATGACCCCTGTCTCCCTCTCCTCTCAGATCCTTTCACAACCCTCTTCTCTTGGCCTCTCGCAGTTTACTAACCTCCCACCCAAAAGGATGGAACTCCGGATTGGTTTTCTGTAACCTTTCCCCCTAAATCTCAAACTTTAAAATTCCCTTACATTCTCTCTGATCACAATCTTTTTTCCTTCCATTTACTAATTTCACCCATCTTGGACACACTCCCGTCTCCCATTTCAGAAATTCCACTCCATGAACCTCAGAAATTCACAGACGCCATACGTCCTACGCCACCAATCTCCTCCCTCTCCTGCCCTGACCTGGCGTCCAAACAATATAATAAACCCCTTTCCACCACCTGGACACTTTGGCACCGCTCACAAACACCGCACCAAGGTCAGACACCCACACCCAAAGCCACGCCTCAGACTCGCCATCTGCAGCGATGTTCCAGATGTGGGAGTGTTTGGGGGAATCGAAGCCCCTGCGACTTTCTCCACACAAATTTATGCTCAGACTATCAACTGCCCTTCACAGCGCAAACAAAAATATTTCACCTCCCTCATCGCAACCTTACACAAAACCCTAAACGCCTGTTTGACACCATCCACTCCCTTTTAGGCCCTAAAGCTCAGGCCCCGGGTCTCTGACCTCCTTTGGGGAAGACCTGGCACTCACCAAAGAGAAAATTGCCCCAAAACCCGGGCAAAACACTCACTCAAAACCCCAAGAGAGCCACTGGCCCCCCCCCCAAATCCCCCACCCTACTCCATCTTGACCCGACGACAGAAAAAGAAGTGTCCAGGTTCGCGTCCGCGCCCCCCACCTGCCTATGCCCCCATTCCCTCCCCCCTTGTCCAGTCTATTTCTCCACTGTCCTCCCACAAAACTGCAATCTGTAAAACCTCTCCTCTCCACTGGGATCTTCCCATTTTTCCTTTAAACGCTGTTTTAACTCCCTTACTAAAAACCCCCTCTCGGGACCCGCCCTGCGTGATAAAAACCGACCAGTCTCTAACCCGCCCTTCATCTCCAAACCCGGGAACGCTTGGTTACCTTCGCCTAATCCGCATCTCTCCGCTAACTTCTTCTTGCCCCCTCTGAAATCAGGTTTCCGCACCCTACACTCCACGGAAACTGCTCTAAAAAAGTCTCCAAATCTCCTAACAGCAAAATCGCAGGTAACTTTCTCATTGGTTTTTCTTCTTCTGGACCTCGCCGTTTGACCCCGTTTGACACCAATTTCCTCGCTCTCGCCCATTGGCCTCCAGGACTCGCCCCTCTCTTGGTTTTTTTCTCTTTTTCCTTTCTAAACCGTCCTTCCTGTCCCCCTTTGCAGTTTCTACCTCCTCTCCCTTCCCCCTTTCTGTCGGGGTCCTCAGGGGTCCCCTTCTTGGTCCCTCCTCTTCTCAATTACACAGCCCCCATTGGGGCAAACCTCAGCAGATTTGGCTTCCATACCATCTCTACCTGATGACACCCAAATTTTAAAACACCCCCCGAGACATCACTCCCGCTCTGCTACAAAAACCGGGACGCCTGTCTGCTGTCTCTGACATCATTCCTCCCCGATCTTGAACTAAACCCACTAAAACTGAACTTCTAGTCACCCACCACTACTAACAGACCTTTCCCTGCCCTTTTTCTCAGTTGTGCACCACCATAACTCCTAGGCAGCAGGCCCCCCTGTCTTGGGGTTATACAGATTCCGATCTGTCTTTCGTCCATATATCCAATCCCCTTGCCCGCTCCTGTCACCCCCACCCAAGAACATCTCCAGAACCCTTTTCCCTTTTTCATGTGGGAAAAAACTCAAACCCATTGTTGCTCTTATTCATTCCGTCTCGACTACTGAAAAATCCTTGGGTTCGGTCCCCTCTGTGCAAACTCCCCCCCCCAGTTTGTCCTGAATGCAGCAGCCAGGTTGTCTTCTTTCCACCCCTATACTGACCTCTACCTGTGCCCGCAGCACTGGTTGCCCATCCAGTACGGAAAAAACATAAACTATCACTCCACTCATAAAACCTTCCACAACGCTTTCCCGCCCTCACTCCTCCCTCATCCGTCTACACCCTACCCCCTCTCTCCGCTCTGCTGATGAATCAGGTTACACTCACAATCACCGAACCCCCCCAGCCCCTCTCCAAGACTTCACACGGCGGCACCAGTTCTCTTGGAAAAACTACCGGGGGGGGGGGGGGGCCCATCAGGGACATTCACAACCCTCACATTTTAAAGGGGCCCTGAAAATACATCTTCCCTTGGGCCCACCAGAACCCCTAAGTAACACCCCCCTCCCCCCAAAACCCCTAGCGCACTCATCTCATTTTCCGGGACTTATGTTAAAAGATTACGTTTGGGTGGCAGTTTATCCGAATTTCTATGTAAAAAAACCCCCCAAAAATTTTTTTCACATGGCTGGACCATTTAAACTAGACTTCTTGCCCTTCGTTCTCCCCTTTCAAACCCCAATAGATTGTAAGCTCTTGCGAGCAGGGCCCTCACCCTTGTGTCTCTCTGTAAGTACTTTTAAGTATAAATTTTGACTTTACCCCCAAATTGTAAAGTGCTGCGGAATATGTTGGCGCATATAAATAAAGTTTTTAAATTATTATTATTTTTAACTATACTTTTGTGAAACTTTACAATGCCATGGGGCCCGGTGCAGCTTGACATTTTTAAGCACCGGGCCCAGGTTTGCTGTACAAAGCGCCCCGGGTGCCAATTTTTAAGGAGATTCTCCCCTAAAGCAGAGTAAGACAGCATGTTACGGTAAATAAAGCCCCAGGCTGGAGGTCACTCTTTCAGAATCTGCCTTCCTATAAGGTGCTAGGTGTATGTTTGCTTGCTGTCCTTACAGAATTAGATGTAGAATAACCATTTTTATACCGGGCCCTCTAACGGTCATCACGAAGGGGCCTGGCATTATCACAATTTTCCTTCCCCTTTAGTTTTTGTTGCAGAGGGAAAAATTTAAAAAGAGCAGTTTTCTCAACCTTGCCCTCAGCCACCCCCAACACTAGGGTTCACTTTGTTTGACACAGGATGTAAAAAATTGCAAGCTTAAAGGGGGGTCTCACTACATCGATTTATCTTACCTCAGTCCTTTTTTTTGGTTTAAATTTTGAATTTGTGTTTACCGGCTTCTACTGGCCCCGCAGGGGTGGCTGCTGAGGACACCAAGGTCTTAGCAACCAGCCTGGCAGGGGGAGATTGAACACGTCTGTGCTATAGTGACCTGAGGAGCGAGCAAAAACAAAGGGATAACCTGAATACGTAGGGCACTGGTTAAAGGAACATATTGCAAAATGACTTGTTTTTGCAAAAATCTTTACCCTAAAAAAGCAAACTTGTAGTGAGACAAACCCCCTTTAAAAGGTTCTTTTTTCATGTGATGTTCTTAAAATATGACCTCTTTTTTGGGATTTTTACTATTTCTTTTTGTAATGGGCCCTAAAATCTCTCTACTTTGTTTGTGCACTATGTTTTTGGGAACTTGTTGGTGCAGTCACCATAAGTCACTTAAGGAAGAAAACATCTCCCTACAAATAAAAGGGTTCATCCTTTGTTAAAATTGTCTCTTAAACCATAAAGTTATTACCAAATGCAAACATGGAGAGAGAGACCTGGACCGCACACCCTCACACTATACGTTGATTTACTCCTTCTCAGCAAAAATCTTACAAAAATAAACATGAGGTTCTTAGTATACTTTTTGATCAAACAGTATAAGCCCTCTTGCCATTTCACGGCGACCTCTTTCAAGTGTTCTCTAACTATTTGGGGTAGCACTGCATGCCGACCACCGCCACTGAAAATTTCCACACCAGCGAGGGGAAAAATCCAGTGGTCCACCAACCACTGCTGCCAGCCCTAGCCCCCTGGCTCTGGACTGCACCATCACACAATTTATAGCATCACAGTAACAATGGCCGCCCGTACAGCACCCCCCACCAAAAAAGGAAAGGTTCACTACCGCTTAAAAATGCGGCCTTTTTTGGGACCCCCACGATCAGCTATCATCTGTAGGATCGGTGCTTCCTTTGTCCTATAAAACTACAAGCCCCAGATCATTTGCTGTGCCTTGTTTCTCCTCCTTCTTTCCAACCTCAGCCTCATTTTCTTTCCTGTTTCCTCCCTAATGCTGAAAGACTTAGTAGACAGGTTCATAGGGTTGTGCCTTCAGGTTCCCCTGAAAAAGCCAAACCCTTTTTTTTGTTACCTGATCTCCGGGGTGGACACACAGCTGCTTCCTATGTGTGGAGAGACCGAGCTACTGAGCTTTTTGTCATCAAACCACAGAAGTAGAACTGTACAAAGCCCATAGGAAATATAATGAATGTAACGTAGTTTACAAAAGTGTCAAACTATGGGAGAGAGATTTTTTAAAATTTTTTATTTTTTTTCTGAAAAACCCTTTAGTCTTGATGGACATGCAGCGGTTTTTAAACCCATGCAGATTGTTGCATTCTATAAGATATTTTGCAGATACACTGTAGTAGAACCTTATTCCCAAATATTGTTCTGCTGTCCTGTCATAAAAGACAAACACAAGAATCTGGAAGAATATGTATATTTTCTACAGGTTATTTTTAAAAACATTTTAAAAAAACGGCTGCAAATCAAATCTCACAAAAAATAAAAAAATTTACAAATTTACGAACAGTAAAATAAGGTCAGTAAGGAATGTTGGGCACTTTGGGTCTCATCTTTATATTTGTTTGGGGTTTCATTGAAAGTAGTAGTTGGAGATGCAGGGTCCCGAAAATCACGAAAATTCCCCCCTTTATTGCTTTACCCAGTAACAGAGGTAAATCTTTCACGCAATTAACGACAAACCCAAAAATTGCAGAAGGCGGGGTTGAGTACCCCACATAAATGTTCGGCAAAAAAGTGTTTTTCAGGGCAGGAAAAGGGTGCTTTCCCCCTTTTTTTTTCTGTGGGGCCACACAAGTATGGAAAAAAAAAGTGGGGGTTTAAAACCCAAAAAATAAAAAGAAGAAAATATCGTTTGTCAGTTTTTTAAAATCCAATGTAAAGGTTTGGGGCATGCCTGACAAAATGGCGGGGGGTTGGGGGTTTAAAAACCAGCCAAAAATACGCCAAATTTCAAGTGGAATACCCGTGGATCAAGTGGGAATCCCCGGGGATAAAAGGGGAATCCTTTGGGATGTTGAAGAGCCAAGGACCACCAGGAATGCCCAAAAACTGGGAAGGGCTTTTGGGCGGGTTGCACAAACACTCTTTTTGGGGCCCACTAAAAATCCATAGCGGCCCAAGGGTTTTTATTTGGGGGGTTGTTAGTTTTTTTCTAGAAAGAAAAAAAAGCAAGTGTTTTTAAAGGGTTTATTAAAATGACCCTGCACCCTTATGATACCTTGGTCCCAACAGCAAGAGGGGGTATTCTTTTTGGGGCATTGGCAGAGAAGGTTTTTTCTAAAATTTTTTTTTTAAATATGTTGCCCTTAAAGGGGTTGTCTCGCTACAAAGAATAGCTTTCAAAATTAGGGAACCCCTAACTAAAGCGTTTTCCAAAATATTGCGTTGTTCATTTTTTTTTTGTTAAGGAGATATGGTGATTTTTCCCCTTCCCTGGCTTATCTGGTTCCCCCTAGTGACCGCCTTGTACTCTTTTCTCCCCTGCTGTTTGTTCTTCTGATAGCGGGGAGTGATGTCTCACACGGTAAGGGAAAGAATCAGACATGAGAGCTTGTTTTTATCTGATCTTTCAGACAAAAAATAATTCTGTTTACATTAGCAAGAAGCTTCTCCGGACCTCGAGAAATAATTTAGCGATAAAAATAAAAAAAGATTAGTTAATATAGGGAATCATATGCAAATTAAGACATCATTTTTTTAATTCATGGAGCCTATAAAATTTTGAGATGAGACTACCCCTTTAATTGAAAAGAAGAATTCAACTTACCTTCCAAAAATAGGGCCCCAAGCTGCATAGACAATATTCAGGCCCACTGAAAGAGCAAACGCAAGATCAACAAAAGCCAAAAAAGCTGTATTATTGGTAATAGCTGGCGGTTGCGCTATTTTTGGCCCTTTAAAAATCCCCACGTCAAATTTTATAGATATGTTTTGAACTCCAAACAGAACCATGTTTTAGTACTTCCCATTGCCTGAAAATGGCAGCCAATATGCCCAAAGCATAAAAACCCAAAGACAACCCTGAGCCCCCAAAGGGGGGTGGTGAAATCCCACTAAGATTAAAAAAATTAGAAATGAGATATAACAATGAACAATCAGTGGTAAAAAAAAATCAGTGTCCTCTTAATGTATTGAAATCAAGTGTTAGTAAAGATAAGAGCTTAACACCAAAATGCGGATATTATTTTTTTAATTCTGATGCACTGGAGAAATAAAAAATTACCCCCTCAACATTAAAATTACAGGCCATAATAAAAAAATCTTGGAAATTCGGAAACCACAGGATACACTTGTTAATGATTTAAAAAAAGGGAAACAAAATATTTGAACCTTCTCAATTTTTTTCAGTATAGTTGACCCCCGGTACAGGAATCCCGCATTCCACATCTGCATCATTGGGGTTTTTTCTGGTGTCCGGAATTGTCCGCGCATTGTCCTTTGCGATTGTGATCAATGACGTCCTGTGGTCAATTGGAGACAAGTTGAAGAGCTGCGGGCCTGGTACGGTTTAGAATTGAAGGTAAAAAAGTAGGTAAAGAAGATAAAGTAGCCAAGAAAAGTGTGGTCTGGTTTGTTTTTAAAAAAACGGTTCTTTAAATTTGGGATTGGTTTCACTGGTTCCACCCAATTTTTGTTTTGTTATTGTTGTGTCCTGAATGAAGTGGGGGCGGAAAAATTATGTAAATTAACCCCAAAGCATGGGGATTTTGGGGGCCCTTTTCATGATGTTGTACCAAAAACTCAATTTGCGGTTTGGCAAAATTTCATTTTGAAAGGTATTTGTATTCCCAGTTCCATTACATCTTGCGTCACCATCATAGCCTCAGAGTGTTGGGTGTGTCAAGGGAAAAACCAGTATTGGATATCATGTCCACGTCAAGCAAAAACTCTTCACGATGGTTTGTGGGAGACGTTTGCCGCCCTAGGTTTTGGATATACGTTAATTTCATTTTAGGCAAAATGGATCACTATGGCCATTTTTCCCACTAAAAAATCGTCGTGCGGGGTTCCTCCTACACCCCCTTTCTTCCTTTTTAGTGACATTCTCCAAACCCCCCCAACACAAAAACATTGACAGTTTTGAATTTGGCCTTAGCAACGGGACTGCCGAAGGGTACCCCAAGGTTTTTTAAGTTTTGGATTTGTTTCTTTCATTTTGCAAAAAATGAAAAAAAACATTGACCCCCCAATTTTCCCCAATTAAAAAACCTTTGTTTTAAATGGCTTTTATACCAACAACAGCCCCCGTTCAAGGTGGGGTTACCCAAAAGCAATATTTGCAGATCTTAAAAGGGGTGTCGGTAAATTACCTTGTCCTTCTTGGTGCTGCAATTTCGTTGAGGACTTTTGTTGAAAAAAAATTTTCCTGCCTTCTTAGTTAAAAATTTAAATAATCTGATGCTTATGTTTTACCTTTATAGTTGCCATATGTTGGTAGTTTTTTAGCTCCTAAGAATTCAAAGGGCAAGGAATAGGATCTTACGTTATCATGATGGGTTGTATTATTTAAACCCCTCCTCGTTGATGGAGTAAATAGTTCCCGTGACAATATGGCTGAAAGTAGGACTGTATTTCCTTCATGGAAACGTCAATGCCCGGGGGTTCCCCTTAAAGTGGAAGGACCAGCAGCTATTCGACTATTAGGAGGACAGAGGGGAAGCTTGAATTTGGTGACAGGAAGTGGGTGAGAGATGGGGGGAGATGGGTGGAAACTAAATGAGGGGTGACGGGAAGGTGAAGGGTCACGATGATGATGTGGGGCTGTGAAATGTCAGTGCCCAGGGATAGGTGGAGTTTTGAGGTAACAGAGAAGGGGACCCCAACTGGGGCTTTGTGCACCTTAAAAGCTGGAGCTTCATATGAAGATCTTGGGGGTTTTGGGTTTATAAATAGTACTAAAACTTTAAAGCAAAAATACTACGCGAAATTGCAACTTTACCCAATAGCAATATAAAGGGCCCAAAACCCCCGAAACCCCTGGAAACAATAGGAGGTTTTTTCCCTCATGGCTATTGTGTTATTTGTCAGGGTATGGTGTATTATGTGTTACAGTATTGGTGTTTCCTGTCAAGGGAAGTGCTTTCTTTTGTTTTATATAGGTGGTTTTTTCGTTAAGTTGATCGTATTTTCTTCATGGTATAATGGCTTTATAGTAATATTTTTGGTGGATTCAGTTACAGAATGAGGTCTTATCCCGTCATTTTATTTTGATGTATCCCCCAACTCATATATGATGTTTTTTGGGCATGTTACAGTAGGGGGGAGTATATCAGTGGGTTACCCAGTAAGGGTGGCTACCCTTCCATCTATGGTGGTGTTATGAGTATGGGATGGGGATTATACAGTTGCGTATGGTTTTTTTATTGATCAAGGGATGAAGGTGTTTTTTCAGTACGTATGGTGGCATTACCCAACACTATATGGTGGGGTAATTTTTCATTTTTTGGTGGTATTATAAGTTAATAGGTTACTAGTTTGTAAGGTAAAAAAAATGTCCATCCCGTTCGCCTATTGTCCTAAAGTGCGATCCAAAGGGAAAGGGAAAAAACCAATGAGGTCCCGGTACTTTTAGGGGTTTTTTAAAATGATCCCGCCCTTTTTGAATTTGTTTGGGAAATTATGAAAGTTCCTTGGCAAGAGTTAATTTTGTTTGTTAAAGAATCCCCTTTTTGTCTTTAAAAAAACCCTTTCCAGAAGGAGGGCCCCCCTTGTTTAGAAAAACCGGGTGGATCTTGGGAGGTTATTATTTACCCTTTTTTTTTTGTATTTTATGTCCGTCCCCCCGAAACCGACTTTTCTCTAAACTAAAAAAACCTAATCTTGTAACTTTCTGGGTATTGTGTTTCCCCAGTCTTTTTATTATTTTTTTTTGCCCCCCTTTGACCCCTTTTTTGGCATACAATTCTTTTCCCGTGCATGGTGCCCCAAAAATGTACACAATTCATTGGACCAGTGTTTGTATAATGGGGGAATTGGGTTCCCATCATGTGCATCTAGCCCTTTTAATTTAAACCCCATAATCCTATTTGCCTTGGGAGCTGCTTCTGCACTGGCTGCTACAATTAAGTTTACTGCCCCCTAAGATTTCCAAAACCTTCTCCATGTCATTTTTCCCCCCATTTTTTCCCTTTAACAAGAATCATGAAATGGTTTTTCCTCCCCCTTGGGATAACCTTTCTTTATCTGTGTTAAATCCATCTGCTTTTCTCTGCCCAGGCCCCCAACTTTCCAAATCCCTTTGTAAAAGAAAAATTATCTTATTGTGTTTATTCTTTTACAAGTTTTAGTATATTCTGAAAGATCAATTTTTGTTTCAATTGTGTGGTATAAAGTTTTAAAAGAGAAAGGGGGGCCAATAAGATCCCCGGTTTCCCCGGGGTCTGGTTGAAAAAACAACCCCCTTTTTTTTCTACACGGCCCGTTTTTGGGTAGAAAACCCCTCTTTTGGGGGTTTTCTCTGGATGGTGGTTTCAATGCTATGTATGGTTGTTTTTGGGGGGCCAAAGTATGAAGCTGTTTTTCAGTCCAGTGGGGTCTTATCCCGATTGACTTTTTCCGTAGTTTGCTTGGGTTTATGCTGGAGGTGGTAATAATTTCAATGGTTGTATTTTGAGTCGGTATGGGTGAAGTTCGGGGTGTTATCTAGTCCAAATTTTTTCCCGTTATTGTGAGTTTTTTTTTAAACATGTTATCTGAATGGTATGGTATTTCGTTTAAATTTGGTTACATTATCCAGCCTGTTGGGGTTTTTTTGTACTGTTTTTTTTTTACCCTTTTAGAGCCTTATTTCAAAAAAGGATTTGTTTAAAACCGTGGGCCCTTTTATTCCCCCACGGCCAAAAATTTTTTTGGGGAAAAGATCCAAAACCCCCGACCATAGGATGTTTGTGCATGGGAGTGGAAAATTAAATTTTGACCCAATAACACTTTTTTTTTAGTTTTTTTGGCATTAATAATGATAGAAGGGTGGCTGTTTGTTTTAATTGGGGTTTCAATTCCCGTACCTTGATCTGTAAATAAGGTCCTGATATTAGTAGCATTAGGACCCTCCACCACCCAAATTAATGGTCTCCTACCCTTTTTTGAAAAGCAAAAAGGGGGGAAGACCCAAAAGTGAAAGTATGGTGGTTTCCCGTGGCCCAATCACAGCATCCATCGAAGAACCTAAGGACAAAGCGTGAAATCCTGTAAACAGCTGCACATATACTTCGAGAGTAACTCTACCCTAGTACAACCTCTTTTATTGGTGACATTGGTTTCTAATAAGGATCTGCTTAACATTTTGATTAGGTCCCTCAGGTCAAGCCCCAATAATTTGGTCTCAGCAGAAAGATCGTAAGTTGTCCACTGGGCCCAATGTTTCTTAAATGTGAAGTAGTTAAAGAAGATGGTTTTCTCAAGACAAAACCCAACAAAATCCCATTAACCAGACTGGCTGCAGAATATTCCATCCTCAACTATATCTTCTAGTGCTGCCATCATCTCGTAACGGGTCGCGCCGCGATCCGATCCAAAGGAACCCCGGTGCACCCCTGTCCCTCGCGGCGGGTCCGCAGGGACGGGTGGCGCCGCGGGTCGCGCTCTGGCCGTGGTCGCACCCGTCCCCCCACTCACCTGACCTCGCTCCTGTTCGGCTCTCTTCCCTGGGTTTGGCCGGAATGCGCGTGCACGCCCCGTAGAAACCACGCTAGTTCATGTAAATTTAAAGGGACAGTGCGCCGGTAAATGGTTAATTGCCGGCGCTGTCTCTATATATTTTGGGATCCACGTCACTTCCCTGCTGGATCTTTGTTGCCTTCCGTGCCCTAGAGAAAGCGTTCTGTGTATCTACTGTCTTGCCGGTTTTGACCTCTGCTTACGTTTATCGATTCTGAACCTTTGCCGCCTGCCCTGACCTTGCCGCCTGTCCCCGACTACGCCTACGTCTCGCGATTCTGTACCACACTTATCCTTGGCCACCACCGCAGGCAAGTCACGTCAGGGGTAGACTCCCGCTGCAGCAAGTCCATCCCGCTTTGCGGCGGGCTCTGGTGAAAACCGGGACCTACTTAGATTCCGCTCCCTGGCGTGGCTTACACCATCACTTGCGGTGGTCCAGCGGATCCACTACCAAGTCCGTTACAATAAGATCCAGCCATGGATCCCGCCAAGGTGCCTCTGCCTAGCATCTCGGATCTTACGACTATTGTTTCCCAACAGTCGCAGCAAATCGCACAACAGGTGCAGCAATTGGGCCAGCTCTCCACCATGATGCGTCAGCTCCTTGCATCCCAGCAACAGCAACCGTCTCCGTCTGTGGCCCCGTCTACACCTGCTGTTCCTTTGGCTACCGTGGGACCCAAGCTTCAGCTTCCATTACCCTCCAGCTTTGCCGGGGATCCCAAGCTCTGCGGGGTTTTATTACCCAGTGCTCCATGCACGTGGAACTGATGGGGGGAATTTC
>JAODAL010052411.1:0-25999 GCA_025379985.1 Phyllomedusa bahiana
TATAGTGAAATACAAGTATAGTTATAAAATAGCCATGTTTGCCTAAGGTCAGGGTCACATCTACATCTGAGGCTCTGGAAGTTCGCAGAGGGAGCACCGAGTCTTCTAAATGACAGACACCAATGACACCTGACAGACCCTACTGACTACACTGAGGACCATCGAGTTTCAGACGCAGTGGCTGTTATTTTAACGGAAAATATAGCTCTTTTCTGTCAGTTTCCAAACTGAGCCTCTGACGCAGGATGAACCTAGCCTTATGCTGCCAATACTGTGCAATCCTTTTACATGCACAGATTAAGGGTGTTAGCACTTCCCTTGAAAGTCATAAAGAATGAATCCAGTAATGGAAGTATATAAAAAATACCCAGTGTATGCTGCAATATGGATAAAATAGTTTCAGAAATTAATTTCCTTTCAACATTGGTTTCCAGTTCAAATACAAATGGTTAGATATTGGATTTAGAGGATGTCTGTTTTAGGTTAATGGGTCTATTCACACACAGCGTATACACCAAATATACCCATAGGGCTTTATTCAACCAATGAATATCAAAAGAGTGTATTTTTGACATCTGCTGATATTTTATCTGTATGGAATAGTGTAGTCTGTGGCACTATTACCTGCAGCGGCATCCGGTAAAAATCATATACCATGTTTTTTTTAACATGGGAATCTCTGAGCAATACATGCCATTGTATACAGTGACCTGACCCACTGCTCTGATGTACACTGCAATCGCAGGGTGATTAGAAGAGTATGAATGAATATGTAATCATTCATCGAACTGTGGCGTTACCAGTCAGTAACCTCATTAGACACTGGGAGACCATTAACAGCATCTGTCATACTTTGCACCATATCTTCCATCATGAGGCGTAGAGCGCCAAGTGTTGCAGTGCCCATGTGGGGAGCTAAAACAACATTGCTCATTTTAAGCAATGGGTGATCTCTGGAAAAGAAGGTAAATTTAATTTTAAAGAAACTAAAGGTTTTTGTACACTGCAATATTTCTGTCTGAAGTGAGCATTTCTCCAATAATTTCAATAAAAAAAAAAATAGGAATCTATCAAAAACCAGAAGTACTTAAAGGGATTGTCCACCTCTCCTTTTTAAGTAAAAGTATGTTGCTGTAAGGCAAAAAAAAAATCCCCATACTCACCTCTGTACAGACGTTCGTTCCAGTGATACTACTGGTCTTCTCTTTTCAGATATGCAGTTGTCTTCCAGCTCCCGGCAGTTGGCTCCTGTGCACTGTAGCTTCTGATTGACTGTAGTGGTCTGGTGACACTACCCAATGTCACTGTCCAGTAGTGAAGGCTTAAAACCAGGCATCCTCAAACTGCGGCCCTCCAGCTGTTAGGAAACTACAACTCCCATCATGCATTTATATAATCTATAACAGTGGGAATGATGGGAGTTGTAGTCTCCCAACAGCTGGAGGGCCGCAGTTTGAGGATGCCTGCTTTAAACAGCGGCTTCTAAAAAGTCACGTGACTGCTGCAGCCAATTAAAAGCTGCAGTGCAAATGAGCCAACCACCGGGAGCTGGAAGAGAACAGAAGATTTGGGGAGAGGATTGGCAGACACATTGCTGGAATGAACAGTGGACAGAGGTATGTTTTTATTTCTTTTCTTACAGCAGCATGCTTTTACTTAAATAACAGGACGTGGACAACCCCTTTAATATCACATCATTAGACAATTTGTACCACAGGAAAATCTCTCTGCATATTCATCTATACCCTACACAGCATAGTCTGGGAACATGAGATGAGTATTCTCACATGATCTTTTCTATAATCAATTTTGTTAGGATTTTTTTCTGTTACGTTGTTGAAAGCCTAAGGGCACCTCCCCACGGCACAGGACCAATTTATCCGACCGATATTTGTCCTGTTTTGCGGCCGTCCCCACGGCCACGGGGGGGAGTGGGGGAACGGATTTTCTCCGCGATTAAGGGAGAAAAGCCCTCCCCCTTCACATTTACTTGTTCATATTCCGTCCAAACACCGGACGGAAGAATGAAAAAACACAATGTTTTTCGGGCCGCCGGGCAGAAAACCCGTGCCGTGGGGACTGCTGCACAGATTTTCTATAGAAGCCCGTGTAAAACTTTGCGGTTGTTTTTCTTAGACGGTTTGCAAGACCGCAAACCGTATGAAAAACCAGCCGCAAACCGGTGCCGTGGGGACATGGCCTAAGAGTTTTAATAACTGTTCTAAAGGCTCCAGAGTTTAATTTCAGATTATTCCTAGCTCTTTCAATATCTGTACATTGTTTTTGTTTTTTTAATTTACATCATACATAATATAGTAGCTGCTGTGGAAAAACAAACAATTATAGGAGAGAAAAAGAATTGTAAGTATACAGAATACATTAAACTGCTGAAAAGAAAATTGTATTTATGTTGCATTTAAAACTGCTAAAGTATTCATACCCTTTGAACTGTTCCTCATTTTTAAATGTTACAACCACAAACTTGAGTGTATTTTATTGATATTTTATGTGATAGAGCAACACAAAGTAGCAAATATTTGTGAAGTATAAAGAAGATAATACATGCTTTTACAATTTTCTGCAAATTACTGAAAAGTGTAGTGTGCAAATGATTGAACCCCTCAAGTCAATATTTTGTAGGACCAACTCTACCAGCTCTGCACATCTAGAGGCTGGAATTTTTGCCCATTCTTCTTTGCAAAACAGCTCTAGCTCAGGCAGACTGGTTGGTTAACATTTATGAACAGCAATTTTCAAGTCCTGCCACAGACTGAAAATGGGATTTAGCTCTCATCTTTGACTGAGCCATTACAACACATGAGTATGCTTTGATTTAACCCCTTACCAACACAGGACATACTGTGTTGTCTAAATTAATTAGTAAAAGGGGTCGTGCACAGTTTCTCACTTCGATTTGCAACCCTACAGCAAGATCTTGGGGTGCCAATCGGTTAACATGGCAGATGGAAGCCTTGTGAAAACTTCCATCGCTACCATGTCTGCAATTCTAACAATTCCTGTCCCATCTTTAAACACCTTTCTGCATTGTTTCTATAATGCAGAAGGGTGTACTAATAATCGAGCCCCCTTGTGCTCAAGCACTCTAGGGAGATTCGATATTACAGTGTAAAAAAAAAAAGTTTCTAAAGTATAAAAAATTCAAATCACTCCCCTTTTTCAATTTTACAAATAAAAAAAAATAATAATACAAAAAAAAGTTACACATGATTGGTATCGCCGTATCTGTAAAAGTCCAATATATAAAAATATAACCTCATTTATCCCATACACTGAACACCATAGAAGAAAAAAATTTCCAGATGGCAAAACTGCATTTTCTTTTGGTCATTTCCCATCCCCTAAAAATTGGAATAAAAGCGATCAAATACAGTTGCATCTCTCCCAAAATGGTATTATTACAAAGTACACCGCAAAACAATGCACCCTAACTTAGGTCCATAGGTGAAGGTACAAACAAGTTATTGGCCACAGAAAGTGGCGCTGCGGCGCAAATTTAAAAAATAGAAAATGTTTGGATTTTTTATGGTAGATATTAAAACATAACAAAAACCCTACATATTTGGTATTGCCGGAATTGTATCAACCTGCACAATAGAAATAACACGATTTAAACAAAAGAATAAACGTTGTAAAAACAAAACCCTTGGAAACATGGTGCAAGTAAATTTTATTCACATTTTGCCCCACTTAGAATTTTATTTTAGGGTATATTCTAGGGTACGGTGAATGGCACCATTAGAAAGTACATCTTGTCCCGCAAAATAAAATTGTGTCCCTTACATAGCTTTTTGCAAACTGGACGACTTCTGTCTTTGTTTTCAAAAATGGCTTTCTTCTTGCTGCTCTTCCATAAAGACCAGATTTGTGGAGTACACGACTAGTACTTGTCCTGCGGACAGATTCTCTCACCTGAGCTGTGGATCCCTACAGCTCCTCCAGAGTGACCCTTGGATCTTGGCTGCTTCTCTAATTAGTGCTCTCCTTATCTGGTATGTCAGTTTAGGTCAGTGTTTCTCAACTCCAGTCCTCTGGAACCACCAACAGGTCATGTTTTCAGGATCTCCCACAGAATGCACTGACAATAATTATATCACCTGTGCAATACTGAGGAAATCCTGAAAACCTGACCTGTTGGTGGGTCCTGAGGATGGAGTTGAGAAACACTGGTTTAGGTGGATGGCCATGGTACCTCTTCAATGCTATTTGTTGGCAAGCTTACCCTGCAATACACTTTGCCACAGCTTTATCCCTGAACTGTCTCGAGTGTATTCCTTGGTTTTCATGATACTGTTTGTCCACTAATGTTCTCTAATAACAATCTGAGGCCTTCACAAAACTGCTGTAGCTTTACCGAGAACAAACTAGAAACAAATGTACTGTATTTACTAATTAGGCGACTTCTAAAGGCAATTGCTCCCATTGGATTTTATTTAGGGGTATCAGAGTACAGGGGGTTAAATACATATGCACGCCACACTTTTCAGTTTTTTTAATTTGCAAAATTTGTAAAAGCATGTTACATTTTCTTTACACTTCACAAATACTTGCTATTTTGTGTTGCTCTATCACATAAAATACACTTAAAGGGAACCTGTCACATATTATGCCCCCATTGCTGAGGACAGCACAAGCTCGTGACAGATCAGCTGTTTTCAGCGCTGTGCCCCTTATTCTGTAAGATGCTGGAATTTTCCAGTATTTAATGCTTAAATCTGCAGTTTTCAGATATAAAAGAGTCATTCAAAGAGTCAGTTTTTTTTAAACCCCCTCCCACCTGATTCTAGTCCCGCCCACCTCAACTGATAAACCTATTACTTTGAATAGGTAGAAACATGTGAATAACTGTCAGGTGGGCGGGGTTACCACCTGCTCATGAATAAGATATGAGCATTAAATGCTCTAAAACCAGCATCTTACAGAATAAGGGGCACAGCGCTGGGAACAGCAGGTCTGACACTCGCTTGTGCTGTCCTCAGCAAGGGGGGCATAAACTATGTGACAGGTTCCCTTTAAGTTTGTGGATGTAACATTTGAAAATGAGGTAAAGTCAAAGGGGTATGAATATTTTTGCAACCCTCTGTATGTGTCACTGGAAAACAGCCTCTTTTCCCATCACAAAGCAAAGACTCGCAGAGTTGGCTTCCACATCGGGCTGAAACCATGCCCACAACAGTCGGCATGGTTTTTATATGGATTTTTACTGGTCACATGATTTTGCTGGTAAATCACAGTTTTACCTACAAACCGATCGAAAACAATCAAAACTACTGATTATATGTAAAATCATGTGGCCTTTAACGTTGTGTAAAAATATATAGGAAGAGAAATAAAAGCCTTTGCTTTCTGTAAGATTTTCAGGTTAATAAAAAAAAAACTTGGACAAGTTTTTTCTATTTCCCTCTGTTTAGAATTATTTTCAGGTAGTGTTATTTTAGCTTATGGTAGTTAACCCAATATATGAAAGAGATAGTTCCCTCCTATAATGTAATGGTGTATCAGCAGAATATGCCATTATTTTATGATTGGGAGTCCGACCTCTAGAACACTCATGATCATGAGAATAACGGGTAACTGCAGCACAGGTCCTTTTCCTTTAAGTAAATGAGGATGGCTGCACCAAATCAATGATGAAGCCCCTTTCAGTCTTTGGATAAGTGGGGGTCCCAGAGGTCGGACCCCTTACTGATCATAAAGTGATGGCATATTCTGGTAATATGGCATTACATTGGAAGATGGGAATACTTCTATAAGAAGGGGGCTTCAAATATAGCCATTGATTCCAGGGCTGCACATCATTTTCAGCCTGGGAAAGATCACGTGACAAACACATCCCTGTTTTTTTGACAAAGCTGTATTTGTGGCCAGCTGATACACAGATACAACACAACTTGGATATGGTGTATACCACACTGCCCCCAGAGGAGAAGCAGAGTAGCTTTTCTGTTCCTTATTGCTGGACAGAACACTCAGCATACCAGAAGGCTTATCCTAGGGAAGGCAGCTGAATCATATGAATTTGCCTCCCCTGTGGTCGGCACATCCCCCTGCCACCAGCTGTATCATTAAAGGGGTTTTGCCAGGACGTGCCTTATCTGCTAAGAAGCAATTGTAAACAAGCCCCTATGAGCTAAAAGAGAGAGAGACACAGCCAGAGCGCAGAGCCATGCATAAGGGATCGTGTGCAATGTTCACTCAAATAATCAAACTACAACTAGAAAGCTTCTTCAGCTCCCTTTCATCAGATAAGAAGCTTTCTCTACCCAAGCCCGGCCAGCAGCTCTCGTCAGGTCGTATCTAATAGCAGCTTTGAAGTAACTAAGGGCAGGTAAGGCAGCCTGTAGCTCTCTCAGGCTGCAATTTTTGTAGTCACATATATTTAGAAAAGTGATGAAATACCCATTTTGGAGGATCCCACGTCAACATTACATCGTGGCAAAACCCCTTTAAGCTAGGCCTGGGATGGGTCTGATTACAATCCTGATAGTAATGCAATGTATATACACCCAACTCATGCTCATAGACATATAATGACTCCATACATGTGAAATATTTAGTACCATGGATGTTATCTTTCCTGATTTCACATGACCGCATCTGATTAAATACAGACATATCCTTAATGTGAAAGGGGTTCCTGGCATTTTCTTTTGAAACCTATCCTTAGGGTGCTTTCACACAGTGCAGTTTTGGTGCAGTTTTAACTGCGCTCCAATTAAATTGCCTTTATTACCAGCAAGCTTCTTTCACTTATCTAAACTGTTTGGAAAGTGATTAATCAATTAGTGCGTTTGTAATCCACAAGACTTTAAACATAGTAATTGATTACTTACTTGAAACACCTTTCTGAACGATTTAGACAACTGAAAGAAGCTTGCTGGTAATAAAGGCAGTTTAATTGGACCGCAGTTAAAACTGCACCAAAACTGCTCTGTGAGAAAGCACCCTTAGGATAGACCATTAAAGTGCGATTGGTGGAAGTCTGTTCAGCAGTACCAAGAGGCCCGATTGCTAACTGTCACATCATAGCCCCTTTCTTGTTTAGTCAGTCAATATACAGTACTCACAAAACATTAGGGATATTTGGCTTTTGGTTGAAATTTCAGGATGAACATAATTTTTGTTTTTAATGAAGTAAATGAGACCTTTTTGCACAACCTACTGATCTCTAACAAGCAACTTAATAACAAAATTCCCAACAGATGTTTGATCCCTGAATCGTGCAATAAATGTAGGCGATGAATTTGAATTGTGATTTAAACAGTCCTCCTCATCATGCTGTTCATATTTTGACATCAAGAGACCAAGACACCAACTTACAATTGATCACCAGTACCTCGTCATTGTGAAGCTTCAAGTAGGATGCTCTCAGGTGGAAGTGGCCACTGAGCTTAGAGTGTCATCAGCAGGTTGCAACACACATACAGAGACACTGGAAGGCTCACAGAAAGGCAAAGAAGTGGACATCCTTCGGCTAACACATTGATGACTGCTTCATTGTAAACAATGCTCTGCGGATCCAGATGAGAATGCCACACACTTTTAAGGAAGGGGGAGGCAACCAGTGTCACATCGACCATTTGTAACCATTTACATAAACGGGGCTGCGTGTAGAAAAACCCCGGCAAGGGTACCGGGGACCAGTACTGCCCTGGCTGATGCATAGTGCTGCCCTTGACATCCCCCAACATGTTGGTGGCCATCATTTTGCTCAAGTGAATTAATCTTCCATGAACAGCCTAAGGACCCGGGTCCCTTTTCCAGTGTAAGCTCCCTGGTCCTGCAGGGACAATGTCCCGGGCCCTGGTGGTGGGACAGGTCCTTGCTTGTCTAGCACACACCCCCACGCTCAGAAAACGGTTTTAGTTTGGTCTGATGTGACATTTTGGTACCCTTCCCCCCCAAAAACGTCCTGGAATTGGTGGTTTCTCACCCGGTTTAACAGGCCTTTTTTTTACAATAAGCGGTATCAGTGTGTGAGTAGCCAAAGTAATTTTTTTTCTTTCCCTTTTTTTGTGATTAAGCCATGGCCATAAAAAATTGAAGCATCCTGCTTGAAGCCTTGCAATGGCAAGGTACTGTTGAACAATTGTAAGGTGTTGTTTTGGACTCAAGATGACAAAATGTGTACAGCATGATGAGGAGGACTGTTTAAATCCCAATTCAAATTGATTCACTAAATTTATGGGGCAATTCAGGGATTAAACACCTGTTGTGAATTTTGCCATTAAGCTCTTTGCTAGAACTCAGCAAGTTGTGCAAAAAGGTCTCATTTACTTCATTAAAAAAAAGTACTGAAACACTGAACAGTTGGACATGTGCATTCTAAAGCTAAGAGATGATCTCAGTTCATTAAAAAAAAAAATAATAATAATTTTATGTTTATCCTAAACTTTCAACTAAAAGCCAAATATCCCTAAATCTTTGTGAGTAGTAGTATGTCCATAAAAGTGAAGCTGTGCCTAGTACTGCAGCTGAGCCCATTCAATTAAACAGTACTGAGCTGCAGTACCATGAACATGACTCTCCCTAGATAAACAGTAAGACGCTAGAAGTAATAAAAAAAATAAAAAAATTTAAGCGCTTACCTTGGTAGTGGTTCTGGGTAAGTGACATCTAATGCAGCAGCTTTTATCTGACCTGTCTGTAAAGCTTCCACCAAAGCTTCTTGATCAACAACCAGTCCTAGATTTAAAAATATGACGTTACAGAAAGAATATGGAGATGGAAATTGTTAGTGTTAAAATGCTGTCCAATCTACTGACATCATGTTATAGAGCAGGAGAAGCTGACCAGATTGATGTATAGTGTTGACTTATTGGTTAAAATCTCTGCTCATTCAAGGTTTAGGAGCATTAGGCAGTCTGATCACTGATTGACAGCCTTTCCTATGTCAGGAACAGTGGATCCTCCGGGTCACCGCGAGAGAAAACTATGAGCTACACAATGAGGCAGAGTCCAAGAAGCCCCCGGGTCTTCACCAGCGCCTGCTGTACGACAAGTTGGGCTTTGCTGGGGAAGCCTCCCAGGTCGCGGTCCCTGATGTGGCCATTGTAGGTGACAGCCAAGGTGTAGCACGGTAACGAAGGAGCAGGCTGAGGCGTAGTTCATAAAGGCAGGTGGCAGGCAAAAAGTAGTCAAAGTTCACAGCATGGATCAAATACCAGGGATAATGGAACATAGAATAGCACGCTAACAGACACACCAACAAACCGACAGGGAGTGTAGAAGGAAGAGAGCTTAAAAAAGAGTCCAGCATCCGGTGATTGCAAATCAACAGCGCACTAGTCCTCTAAATTCTAAAGAGTCACCACACGCGTGCCCTAGGGGCCGGGTACGTGCGTGCCAGCCAGATACAGAGAGCAGGAGCGGAGCAGAAGTGGGGAGAGGTGAGTGACGGCCAGCCCGGAGAGGGGACCGTGGCGTGCATCATGACATTCTGTATGAGTGTACACACAGATATAGCTGTCAGAGAACAGATTTAATTGAATAAAATTACACAATCTTTCCCCAAATAACTATATCAACCTGTTCAGCGTCTCCTGCTCTATAACATGATCCTGGCAGATTCAACGGCAAACTTGACGCGATAGGTTCCCTTTAAACAGTGATGTTTGCTGTAGTATTCTGAATGGTGATGCAGTCCCTAAATCAGTCCACAAATAATAACAAATACTGTAGATACAGTACAATAGATACAAGCTGGTTCCTATAGTTGGCTACACACCTCTGCTTATATTTATCAATGTAGCTGAGGATTTCATCATTTGAAATTCACGTTTCCCGATACGTTTTTCCGTTTCTGGATTTGGGTTAAAAAAACAACCCAAAAAAAACTGACTGCTGAAGCAAATCATCTAGACGCTCACAATATGACGCTCCCCGGTTTCCCTCCGCTATGAACATCAAACAGTCTTATAAATCAGCTGATAAATACAGGCTTCTAGAAAAGACAAAAAAACCCATTATGTACCTGTCAGTTTCCAAAAGCCTAAATGAAAGTAAGAAATAAACAGGTTTGCTTTATTTCACGGGGCAACTACCAAAAAACTATATGGTTTTCTTTTATTATCTTTATCCAAATAAAAAAGCAGTCACCAAACAGAGCTATCAGTGGACATTTCTCAATGTATTGCTAAAAAAATAGGTTTCATGTGTGGGATAAAAAGGTTATATTTCAATAGATTCTATTTTTATAGACACAGGGATGCCAATTATGTTTTACATTTTTAATGTAATAATGACCAAATGCATTTTAGTATCTATAGGGAACTTGAACGGTCGCTATGCAATAACGAAAATTGTAAAATTCTGCTCTTTTCAACCCTACATTTGGGCAGAGCGAAATCAGTATGGGGGCCCCTCTTCCTATCAGCCCCCCAATTTTTGATCCTATTGACCACATAATATACGGTGTTAAATGGTTGGGATCCCAGCAGGTCCCAGTTTTAAACAAAATGGTCAGGCCAGCCTGTTGCCTTAGCACACATCCACCATACAAGCCAAATAGTTAAAGGGCTGTATTCCCTCTGAAATTCAGGGGCATTTTTTTTAAACTATGTGTTCCTTGTTTTTCCTAGGGAAGTATGGCACATAGAAGAAGAAAAACTATATTCACCTTTTGATCGTCTTAAGTTTGCTCTGTCACTCTAGTCTTGGAAACAACATATAATAAAGTGCAATTTGATACATGTTCAACTTTAAAGGGATTATCTATGTTATAAACATATACTGTATAAGACTGTGTCATTATCCACAGTGAAACGAGTGCTGTATCAACATGGGCTCAAAAGCCATTCAGCCAGGAAGAAGCCATGACTCCAAAAGAAACATAAAATAGATTCATGTTTGCAAATGCGCCCCGAACAAAGCCCCAATTTTTGGGGAGACTGCCGGGGTAGGGAAACTTTTTGGGCCCATTTTGACTATTTTATTTTGGAGAAAAAAGGGATAAGCTTGGAAGCCTAAGGGCTTGTTCCACGGGTTTTACTCCGTGTTACAAGCGCTTTGGGGATCCGCCTGTCGGCCCCCAAGAGGGATCTAACAAAAAAACAGGAGAACTTCCCGGTGAACAAGCCCAAGAACACCATCTAACTTGAAATCGGGGGTGGGGATCATCTGTTGTGTGGTTTGGTTTGCTGTAGGGGGGGTGGGGCCCTTCACAAAAAGTGGGATCAGAAAAGAAGATTATGTGGGAATACTGAAACAACATCTCAAGCAACAGCCAGAAAAATTTAAATTTGGGGAAAAAGGGGGTTTTAAATGGACAATACCTGAAGCTACGGACAACTGGTTTCAAAGTGGCTTAAAAGGAAACCCAAATCAGGGGTTTTGAAATGGCCATCACAAACCCTGTTCCCCAAACCCATTGAAAATGATGGGCAAAGCTAAAAGCAGGTCGAAAGGCGCCTCAAACATGGCCAGTTACACCCGTTCTGTAAGAAGAATGGGGTAAAATTATTAAACAATTGTGAGAAGTTGTGGAAGGATAGCCAAAACGTTTGACCCAAAATGAGTGGAGTGTACTAGTCCTCCCAATAATGTGAGTGTCCTCAGTAGTCGGAGATATTCATTAGCAGTTGCTCCGCCCCCACCGGTTGCTGCTTCTATTTGTGTCAATGCCAGTATTTGGGAGAAACTAAGGAAATTCATGCAAAATGTATTAATTGTTATAAATACAGTATCAATACCTACGGCAAATAATTTGCAAGCCCCAGTATATACAAACTATTATCCTACGTAAAGAACCAAGTCTCAAAACCTTAAAATGACTGTGTATAGAACAATAAAGGGGGTGGTGTTACGTTGGGGTTTTTGTTGCATATTTTAAAGGGGTTTTCTCATACAGATTCATCTTCCCAGTCCTGTTTTTTTTGTTTCACTTTGAATTCACGAGGTGTTCATGGCTTTTACTGGTGCAGTAGAAACCAGGTATGTGCTATGCAAAAAGGCTGGCAGCCCCAAAAATAGATCAAAAAGGTCTGTACATGCGTTAGGAGCCATACAAGAGGGGGTATCTCAAAAGGGAGGACATGTTTTAACCCACATATATTACAAAGTGACTTTTTTTGCAAGATCTTTTAAAATAAAAGCAATTTGTAGTGGAAACCCCCTTAATCATCCAAAAGCGGATGATTTTTTAAAAAGGGATGTGTTTTTTCGCCATAACCTATGTTTATTTGTTGTTTTTGTTCTTTCCTCCTCCCCCCAAAGAGCCATAACTTTTTTTTTTATATTTCAATCTACATAGATATATGAGAGCTTATTTTTTGCTTGATAAGATTACTTTTTAATGGTGCCATTGACCGTATCTTATAATGTACTGGGAAACAGAAAAAAAGTTTAAGTGGAGACTGCAGCATGGACCCGGGGGCTGGAGGAAAGGGAGAAATTTTCTCTTTTTTTAATGGGGTCGAAGAAGAATTACAAATGTATATATTTTTTGTATGATATGGACAACCGCTTAAAAGTTGAACATGCAGCCATTTGCACTTTATTATATGTTGTTTCCAATTTCTTATTTGTGTCAAATGTCAATAAAAAAGTATTAAAAAACATACTGATTGTTGGAATGAGATGAAACCTAAACTAAAATTTTAAAGTATTGTGCAAAACAGAATATGAATAGAGTTAAAGGCCATGTTCACACGGCTTATTCTGGGGCATAATTCAGTCCGTAATTACGCGCCAGATAATTGACATGTCACTTTCTAGCGGCATATACGCGCCGCTAGCAATGACTGTCTATGGGCCGGCGAAGTGCCGGCCCCAGCTCGCTCCCCCGCTCCCGCCCCCGGCCACACGGCGTAATTGCGGGGCGGAATTACGCCCCGCAGTTAAGCCGTGTGAACATAGCCAAAGGGTCCCAACAGCAAAAAAAAAAAATTCTTCAAAGCAATGGTTTGTGTTACAGAAGTCACTTTTCCTTCACATACCCTGAACTATCCATTTTCCTACCCTTGATGGGGGAAAGAGTGATCCTTACCAAAGTCACTTCACCATTGTCAAACAGAGATCAGGCTAGCTTTATGCTTCCATTCCAATCACCCCTGTGTGTAATAAAAAAGGTGTAATCATGAGTTACCTGCGGTGCCTGTTGTGATACAGAATCTTCATTTCAAATGCTTTAGCTCTCTGAGCAATTTTGTATCCGATTCTTCCCATTCCAATAATTCCAAGTGTCATCCCTGTTATATCTCCTCCTACCCAGTTTGCATGGAATCGCTTAGTGTTGGGGGACACTGCAATCTGGTGAGCTGAGAACAAGAATACAACACTGAATCATAGATGAAATATGGCCTTAATAAAAACTATAGAATATAAATAATATAAAACAATATAATTGGAAAAATCTAGTGTTGGAGACAAAAGAGTTGCACGAGAGAGAGAGAACACCCATCTTTCCCAGAGCCTGAATGTCAAATGGCCATTTTAGTCCCATGAGAGAGGGAAAAAACCTCCTATCTTTCCCAGAGTCCTGAATGTCAAATGTCCATTCTAGTCCCACGAGAGAAAAGAAACACCCATCTTTCCTAGAACTGATGTCAATGTCATTTAGTCCATGAGAGATTTAAAAAAAATGCACCCATCTTTCCCAGAGTCCTGAATGTCAAATGCCCATTCCAGTTACAAAGTATGTAGAGAGAGTGGGAAATTTAGATATACATTATCGAGTTACACTTAGCTTTTCACTTCCAATGACAGCTGAGAACCTCTCCCTTCCCCCAGCTCACACAGAATCAAAGATCACGTACACACTTTGAGGGCTTGTCTGCAGAGAATGAAGATACACCCTGCTGGGAGGAGAAACACGCCCCTCCATTTTACAAGCTCTGCTTGGCAACCAGCAAAAAACATTGCTGACTGTTGTAACAAGACTACCCCTTTAAGTAGTCACTGAACAGTTTATATAACAGTATAGATTTGGTGTGCCCTCAACGCAACACACAGCCATCAATGTCTAAACCACTGGAAACTAAAGTGATTACACCTCTAAATGAAAATGGACAAATTTTGCCCAATTTTCCATTTTCCTCCCATGGTATCATGTGACTCATAAGTGCTAAAAGGTCTCAGATTTGAATGAGGAGCAGGCATGTTATATTTGGTTTTATCACTCTCACAGTCTCTCATACTGGTCACTAGAAGTACAACATAACACCTCCTGGCAAAGAATGAGGATCTGAAAAAAAGAATTGTTGCTCTACATAAAGATGGCCAATAAGAAGATTGCCAACACCCTGAAACTGAGCTGCAGCACAATGGTCAAGACCACACAGCAGTTAAACAAGACAGGTTCCATTCAGAACAGGGCTCCTCATGGACGACCAAAGAAGTTGTGTACACATGCTCAGCGTCATATCCAGAGATGGTCTTTTCAAAATAGACGTATAAGTGCTGCTAGCATTGCTGCAGAGGTTAAAGGGGTGGAGGGTCAGCCTGTTAGTGCTTAGACCATATGCTTCAAACTGCATCAAATTGGTATGCATGTCTGTCATCCCAGAAGTCTCTTCTAAAGATGATGCACAAGAAAGCCACAAAAAGTTTGCTGAAGATAATCAAAGGACATGGATTACTGGAAACGTGCTGTGGTCTGATGAGACCAAGAGAAACTTATTTGGTTCAGATGGTATCAAGCGTGTGGTGGAAACCAGATGAGCAGTTCAAAGACAAGTGTGTCTTGCCTACAGTCATGGTGGTGAGAGTGTTATGATTTGGATCTGCATGAATGCCGTTAACTGTGAGGAGCTACAGTTCATGGGAACCATGAATGACAACATGTACTGTGACGTACTGAAGCAGAGTATGATCCTCTCCCTTTGGAAACTGGTCCGCAGGCAGTATTACAACATGTTAACGACTCCAAACACACCTCCAAGATGACCACTGCCTTGCTAAAGAAAATGAGGGTAAAGGTGCTGGATTGGCAAAGCATGTATTCAGACCTAAACCCTATTGAGCATCTGTGGGGTACCCTTGAACGGACAGTGGAGGAGCACAAGGTCTCTAACATCCACCAGCTCCATGTAGTCATCATGGAGGAGTAGAAGAGGACTCCAATGGCAACCTGTGTAGCTCTTTTAAACTCCATGCCCAACAGAGTTAGTGCAGTGCTGGAAAATAATGGTGGCCACACAAAATATTGACACTTTGGGTACAATTTGTCCATTTTCACCTAGGGGTGTACTCACTTTTGTTGCCAGCGGTGTAGACATTGATGGCTATATGTGGAGTTATTTTGAAGACACACCATAATTACCCTGTTATATAAGCAGTACACTGAGTACTTTACATTGTATCAAAGTGTCATATCTTCAATGTTGTCCCATGAAAAGATATAATACAATATTTACAAAAATGTCAGGGGTGTACTCACTTTTGTGAGATACTGTCTGAATTATGCTAGGTTTATTCAGGCACATGCACTTTATGAAGGTCCAGTGACATACAAATCAGATGTTTGCGTATGTGAACTGTGTCGCTATGTATCTGAAAGGGGTTGTCTCGCTACAGCATTTGGCAGTCTTTTGTGCTGGTTGCTAAGCAGAGCTTGTGAAATGGAGGGGCTTGTTTCTCCTCCCAGCAGGGTGTATCTTCACTCTCTGCTGACAGGTCCCACACTGTGTGCACGTGATGATTCATTCTGTGTGAGCTGGGGGAAGGAAGAGGTTCTCAGCTGTCTGAGACTAAGGCTATGTGCACACAGCAAATGACAAAATGTTGTCCAAAATACGATGGCATTTCAGTATTTTCTGTGTAGACATAGCCTAAAAGATCATTGGAGGTGAAAAGCTAAGTGTAACTCAATAGTGTATATCTAAATTTCTTGCTCTCTCCGCTCTGCTGATGATATCCGATTACATTCCTCAATCATCCGAACCTCCCATGCCCATCTCCAAGATTTCACACGTGCGGCACCATTTCTCTGGAACATGCTCCCGCGGGCGATCAGGCACACTCAGAACTCTCATCGCTTTAAAAGGGCCCTGAGAATACATCGTCTCACTCGCGACTACCAGAATCCCTAATGCTAACCTCCCCCCTCACCCGCCAGCGCACTCATTTTCGGCACTTAACTGTATATAGATGTACTGTCTAGGTGGCAGGTCCATCCGAATTCTACATAAAACAACCCCATATTTATGTCACATGGCTGGACCATTGTAAATCTAGCACTTCTTACCCTCCGTCTCTCCCATACACCCTAATAGATTGTAACTCTTGGAGCAGGGCCCTCTCACCTTGTGTCTCATCTGTAAGTAGCTTTTCATTGCATGTAATGTATTGTATTTTTGTCTGCACCTACACCCTCCAAATTGTAAAGTGCTGCAGAATATGTTGGCGCTATATAAAAAAAGATTATTATTATTATTTATATTAGAATGGGCATTTGACATTCAGGACTCTGGGAAAGATGTGTGATTTTTTTTTTCTCTGTCACATAGTGATATATCCTGCAGATTATTACACATTTGACCTCTACAGATCTGCAGAACAAAACTATACACTTTATCTGTTTGTGTTTACATGGGACACATGTCTCACAAGTGTTTTACGTGGGACTGCATGTGTCTCACAAAAGTGTTTTATATGGAACTGCACAGTACAGCTGGGTTCTCTCTCTGTGATTTATGTGGGACTGCGCATCTGTGTCACAAAATGGATTTACATGGGACTGCACAGTACAGCCGTGTTCTCGGCCTGATTTACGTGGGACTGCTAATTTGTGTCACAAGAGGGGTTTATGTGGGACTGCACATCTGTTTCACAAAAGTATTTTACGTGGGACTACACATTACAGCTGTGTTCGCGGTATGATTTACGTGGGACTGCTCATTTGTGTCATAAAAGGGTTTTACGTGGGACTGCACGTTTCACTAAAGTTATTTGCGTGGGACTGCACAGTACAGCCGTGTTCTCCTTTTGTGATTTATGTGGGACTGTACATCTAAGTCACCAAAGTGTTTTACGTGGGACTGCACGCATAGTCTCTCTTTCGGCCTATCCACACTCTTGTCTGTGACTTCCACACTGCATCAACATACTGTGCGCACTCCCGTCTGTGACCTGGGCGGGACATGCCACTCAGCCGATAGCTAGTCGGTTGTTAAGCTCAAATAAAGCAGCCCGTTCTCATAAACCATAGCACTTAGCTAAGGGTATTCAGGACGTACATGCTTACATTTTGGTTCCCCTCATTTTAAACTATGATCTTTGTAGTCAGACAACCCCTTTAATCATGCATAACATTATGTATTATGTGATCTTATCTTATGCTCCACTACGAGTTCTTTTTTACTCTCTACATTGATATAGTTACTGGACTGCTTGCATTTGCACTTTATTTTTTAGCACATGCACTTTTTGTTTTATGTTTATTTTATATATGAAATAGAATGCACTTGCACGTTTTTCATTTGTCTGAATAAAATATATACAAAAAAGTTTTGTGCAGAGAACTTTGCAGAGCTCTTTGTTGTATTTTTAGCATGTGTGGAATATTATATTTACTGCACACCCTAAGGAGACTCCCCCTGAGCTATCCTGCCCTTTCTTCTGATACTTGTCCTTATTTTACTGTTATTCAATAAACATTAATTTAAAGGTATTAAGACTTGGTTCTTTATGTAGGATAACAATACTGTGCATAGTCATGTAGCAAGGGGTGGCAGCAGTGCTCTTGCTCACTCTCTAAGAGATACATTCTGATTTTATAAAAACTACTACAATAAAAAGTACGTAAAACATACTTGAATCGGGGTCTGTCACTACTTCATGATGCCAGAACACAACTGCTGACAGATTCCACTTAAAGGGGTTCTCCACTTTGGACAGTCCCTACTTCTTATGAGGGTCTTTTGAAAATAAGTTGATTACAAAGCATCTCCCCCCCGGAACCACCAGCTCTCAGTTAAAGGGGTTGTCTCACTACAAAGAATAATTTTCAAAATGTAGGGAACACTAAATGAAGACGTTTTCCCAAATATATTGCTTTGTTCATCTTTTTTGTTAAGGAGCTACAAATGATTTTATCACCTTCTGAGGGCTCTCTGGTTTCCCAAGTGACCAACCTGTGTACTCCTTATCCCCTTAGCTATCTGATAGCAGGGAGTGATGTTATCAAACAGGTCGTGATGACATTACTGTGAAAGCTTGTGTGTTATCTGATCTTTCAGACAAAAGACTAATTGCTCTATTGTTTACATTAGCTCAGAAGCTTCTCCAGACCTCAGAGAAGGTAATTTAGCTAATCTAGACTGATAAACAGAGAAGTCTGAATACATGGAGCTCATATGTGAATTACAGACAGCTTGACCAGGAAGTGACAGAGCAAAGCAGCATTATTTCAATCATGCTTATTTCATTATTTCACTATAAAACTTTGAGATGAGACAACCCCTTTAAGATTAGTTAGGAAATTTAGCAGTAGGTACAATATTTCCGTACAGCGCCACCACAGTGGAAATTAAACATTGCACAGTGCCCATTTCCATTAATGGACTCTCTATAATGCAGGATAGAACAGGTCCTCCAGAGTAAGAGACACGCTTAGCAATAGCTATCTCCCTTGCATAAAAGACAATGATTTGAAACAGATGACCCTTTCTCTATAAACTTAGAATTTCATAGCAGGGTGTATAACAATAGGTTTTCTAAACTGGAGGAAGTTCTTTTTGTATAGATACTAAAAACTTTAAAAATCCAACTCCTACAGTATTATGTCTGTTATGTTTATGGATTAGACTGTTAAAAGAGACATCATATGTAACCGGGATACAAGTGTAATCATGGCCACCATCTTCTACTTGACTCCACTTGATGCACCATGTTTAATCCATGTCTTCCTCTCAGTTATTGCCTATAGGTTTTATATTTGTGTGAACTGTAAATTGACATTACCCTCCATAAAATTCCTGCCAGCTACTAGCAGCAATGTCATTGCCAAGTCTGCTGTAGAATTGGTGACCGCATGCGGTGTGTTAGCCACTTTCACGCCGTAACTAGAAATCATCTTTAAATCCAAGTGGTCAACTCCTGCTCCAGCACTTGCTATGACTTTGAGCCTAGGTAGGCACTTCAGGAGCTCGCTGTCTACATCTGGTTTGTTTGCCCAATTGAAGATGCACACAATCTTGTCAGCTAACTCTTCCTTATTTGCCTTCAACTGTTTCATAGTAATCAAAGTAAAGCGCTCCTTTAGAAAGTCCAAATGCTCTTCCATGACGCCATCCGGTCCTCCAATCTCCTCCACTAATGCCCCGGGGAGCTCTTTGCCGTTATCCATCCTGCAAAGGGATTAGGAGAAAATAAATTAGTCAAGTAAAAATTAGTTTCTGCTTTCTTGAAGTTCTGCAATAGTTAGTCAAACCCCCCCACAAGCTCAATCACAGCTAAGCAGCAGCTGATAGAGGCAACTGATCACAATCAATGACTCTGGAGTTATGGAATCCTATGAGCAAGCCCTGGGATTTGTTCACTCTTCAAATATGTGGTGGACCCATGTCTCTAATCTCCACCATTTTGGCCCTTACGACACACATGATTGGCATTCTAATAGAGGAAAATCTATGCAAAAAAAAAAGTAGACATCGTATCCAAACACAAATGAAACAGAAACATTGGCGTGAGCTGTAATGCAAAAAGAAAACTTCATAAAATAACCAAAAAAAACCAGGAAAAACCTGCTTTCCAGGGGGTTCCCTGCATTAGAACAATCAGCTTTTTTATAACAAAGCTTTCCCTTGCAGGGATCCAAGTGATCAACTGTAATCTTTGAAGAAACCTTTCAGTAAGGGTGCGTTACCACGGCACTGACAAAATGCCGGTTGGAATATTTTGTCTTTTTTTTCATGTAAGGGGACGACTTTTGTCCGTGGTTTGTGGATTCAAGCTGTCCCCCTTCACATTCACATGTGCCTGAAAACCGGGAAGAAGAATGAACATGTTCTAAGTTTTTTGGAACGCCAGCGGTGTCAAAAACCATCCGTCAGAAAAGCCGTTCAGTGGGGAATGCTGCACGGATTTTCTATTAAAGTCTATGGGGAGCGTTGCTTGTCGGTTTCCAAATGTTTTCTAAAACCGCAAACTGTCTGAAAAAACGACCAATAACCCTTGCCTTTGGGCCAAGCCCTAAGAGTTCAGCAGTGTAAAGAAAGTCTGGTGCTGACGAACTCTGTATATGGCAGGTGTCGGCTGTCAACCGGCCCTAAGGCTATGTTCACACGGTGTATTTGCAGGGCGTAATTACGTCCCGCAATTACGCCGTGTGGACGGGGGCGGGAGCGGGGCAGTGAGCGGGGGGGCCGGCACTTCGCCGGCCCATAGACAATCACTGCTAGCGGCGTGTAGACGCCGCTAGAAAGTGACAGGTGAATTATCTCCCCGCCCGGCGGCTTCGGAAGAGGAGACGTAATCCATAGTTCTCTATGAGAACTGTGAATTACCGTAATGAATGGGCCGTTTTCGGCCCGTAATTGGCGCACTTTGGCGTGTAATTACGGACCGAAATACGTCCCATTTTAAGCCGTGTGAACATGGCCTAAGAGAAAGGATTAGAGCTGGATCGCGGAAGCGGCGTCTAAATGTGCACTGTTCCTCTCCCCGATTAGCCCTCCTGTGATAAGATCACCATTATATATAATTTAAACATAATTGGTAGATTGGAAGAAAAAATTCCCAACGGCAAAATTACATTTTTTGTTCATTTTGTGTCCCTAATTGTAACAAAAAGTCATTGATTGCAAAAAAAATGGCACTGCAAATAGAATATTTATTTTTTTTAAAAAGTTAGAAAAATATGTCAACGTGAACAATGAACTTCATAAATGCAAAAGCCCTACAAAAATTGCACAACTGTATTTTTATTTTTTCGTTCTACCTCACACACATTTTTTGGGGGGATTCCCAGTACATCTTATCATGCAAATAACAAGCCCTCATATGGCTATGTAGACAGAAAAATGAAAAAAAAGTTATCGCTCTTGGACAGGGGAGATAGGGGACATAAACCAAAAACTTTAAAATTGCTGCATCATTAAGAGGTTAAAGTGTACCTGTCAGGTGGTTATTGTGCCCTATCTGAGATCATGATTTGATAAAGGGAGAAAAGCTGAGCTTTATGATATATAGGTTTATATGATTTGGAGTAGGATTGCTGAGTAAAAAGCAGAGAAAATACTGACAGGACTCCTAAGAGAGACAGTGAGAGTCCTGCTTACCACACCCACATACAGTGATTGATATACTCAGTACACACACTGACAGCCAGCCTCCTGCTCCTGGCACTTACATCTCTTCTAGTGCCTGCCGCTTGACTAAGGCTCAGGATGACCTGAAACATCCCACAATTCTAGACTCAACAACCTTTCTTCCTTATGCCTGAACATATGCAAAGTTAATATTGAAACTCAAATGAATCATTCAAAGCACATCAACCATTTATGGACTATTGCTAACAGGACAGAAGTACCAATATTCACACAGCCTCCCGACTGGGCTTCAACACAAGATTCTGAACCAGTGTCCAAAACTTGGAAACCCTTATCCCATGGCTATCCTCAAGCACCAGGACTACTGCCAACATAAGTTTCTTGTAGATTTTTTTTACCTTCAATAGTTTAAGTTTCTTGACCATAATTTTGTATTCACCTCCCCTTTTCCTCAATATTATTTTGTATTGTCAAAGAAAATATACGGTTAAGTTACTTTTCTATTATTCACTAGGTTTTAAATGTCTTTAATTTCCTGCATTTAGGAGTTTGCCGCTGACCTTGCTCTGACAGAAGCACTTAGCCTTGACAAAGTTGTAGAGATAATAAACACTGCTTAGTTCTTCAGTCTTAAATTAAATTGTTCATAATTTCCAACAGATGCAAGAGAGATAAAATTATTTAGTCCACCTATTCTCGTATTGGTTGGCTTTTGTCTCTAATCACTGATAATACACATTTGTTTATGTATGGCGACTGAGATGATTACTGTAACATTCCATTACTTAACCTAGGACCATTAAGATGTCGCCCAGATTCTTTAGCCACCCCGACAATAAACAACCCATTTTCCTAGTATTTAATAATCAAATTAATGGCTAGATAAGTTGTTTTTCTCTTTAATGTCTGATTTACCAAGTGATATGTTGCAAATGAATAATTAGTAATGCAAAACAAAGATAATGAAAGGTCACTGTTTACCTATCAACCCCTTAAGGACCAGGTGTTTTTTTTTTTGGTGACACGTTCGTTTTTCCCTCCTTGCCTTCTGAAAGCCATAACTTTTTTATTTTTCCACCTACATAGACACATGAGGGCTTTTATTTTGCAGGACAAGATGTACTTTCTAATGATGTTATTCACTGTACTGGGAAACTGCAAAAAAATTCCAAGTGGGACAAGTTGTGGAAAAAAAAAACGTACTTTCGCCATGTTTGCAAGTGTTTTGCTTTTACGGCGTTCAATCTTTGGTAAATTTAATGTGCTATCTGTATTCTACAGGTTGTTACGCATCCGGCAATACCAAACATGTAGGGTTTCCGTTATGTTTTGGTATTTTAAAAAAATTCCAAACATTTTCTATTTTTGAAATTTGCGCCGCGGCGCCATTTTGTGCGACCGATAGCTTTTTTGTACTAACACCTACGGACGTCAGTGAGGGTGCATTTTTTGTACTTTTTATTGCTAGCAGCTTGGAATGCATGCGACCTTTTTGATCACTTTTATTAAATTTTTTAAGTGACGTAAAATGACTAAAAAACGCAATTTTGGTGTTTGGAATTTTTTTCTTCTACGGTGTTCAGTGTACGGGATAAATGATGTTATATTTTTATAGATCGGACTTTTTCAGACGCGGCAATACCAAAATACCAAATATGTGTAGCTTTTTATTATTTTTATTGTTTTTATTTGTAAAATAGGGAAAGGGGTGTGATATGAACTTTTAATACTTTTTTTTTGTACTTTAAATTTATTTATTTTTTTTTACTTTGAGTCCCTCCTATGGTGCTTGACCGCTAGGGGGCGCGATCGTTAATACAGTCTAATGCATTGTATAGACAATGCATTAGACTGTACCAAGATGGCGGTTTCCCCACTTCCTGTCTGCGGCCAGAAGTGGGGCAAACCAGGACATGGCAGTGATGGGAGCGTTCACAAGGCTCCCCGCTGCCATGTCCAGGCATCGGATCGCTGCAGTTATGCTGCGGCGATTCCGATCACCCTAAAGATCGGTACACGGCACCGATCTTCATTCATTTAGACGCCGCAGCCATCTTTGCCGCGGTGTCTAAGGGGTTAAACAACGCGGGTGACGCTGCCCGCTCGCGCTGTACCGGCCGGGTGTTAGCTGCGATCAGCCGCTAACAGCCGTCGGCTGTGCAGGGTGGGGGATGGAGGGGGGGGGGGGTCGCAGAGCGATCCCCTGCAAAGCCCATTAGGGACCTTGGAACGTACTCATACGTCCAGGGTCCCTAAGGGGTTAAAAGTATTTTTATTATAAGTAACCAATTGTATTGCGTTATGATTAAACTAACAAATGGTATTGCAAATTGTAATCAAAATGTGAAGTAATGATGATAATGTTAATGTTGCAACACCTCCAGGTCAACTTGTATAAAAACTTGTATCAACCAAAATAAAGAATTTTGCTTCTGAAATCAACCGGCTGTCAGCTGTCAACTTTCCCTGATATATGGGCATATGTCCATTCATCAATTGATCTGGAACCCGCACAATGACGACTATGCCACGGATTTATAGTGGCAACAGTATTGATGAATAAAGTACCACACTTTTTTTCTAAAAATAACTACTGTGTGTTGTGGATATTTCCCCGATGTACGTGAGGTTATTTCTTCTGGTTTAACCCTTTCATGGAGCACCTTCCTTTATGGTGCGCGCATCAAATATTTCGAGATCAAACACTGATAGTTGTCAACCACTGTATGTGGCTGGGACAAACAGCACTCTCCTCTGTCTTCTAGGGATCCTGTCAAGATTTTCTCTGATTTTTATGCCAGAATTCTGGCACAACTTGCATCAAAATTAAATGTGTGCATGCTTTACATCACACTTGTTACGTGTTTTAGACAGTTTCTGGGCACTTCTACCCCTCATCCGACAGGGTGTAGTCTTTTTAAAGGGGGTGTGCTTTTGTAAAGGGAGTGACTTTGGTGTTCACACAAAAGTGCGCCAACATTTTGGCACAGTTAATGGCATAAAGAAAGTCAATATAAAACTGGTGTAGAGTTAGACTAGACAGTTTTAATTTGCGGCAGGTTTATGATATGATAAATGTGGTGGATTGTAAGACTGTCTGCCCTAGCGGATGCACTTCCTTGTGGCTCTCAAATCAGTGGACAGTTCATGGGTGCTATTTCTGATAGATGCTTGTCTCTATGACAAATTCTCTTCAGGTTTAGATGTAAATTAAAATAATCATCAAATTGATAATATTACACATTTTTACCATATCTCAGAGGTACGCTGAGGCTGAGATGCCCAGCACTGAAAATGTATGATTTGATCATTGTTGCTCACTACATGTAAAATTAATTAATACACTGGACAATTTTTCACTTAGACAGATAAAGATATATATTGGATGGATAGATAGATACTGGATGGATGGATAGATGGATCAAAATCTATCAAAATAGATATTGGATGGATGGATGGACATTGGATGGATAGATGGATAAAAATAGATATTGGATGGATGGATAGACAGACAGATACAAATAGATATTGGATGGATGGACATTGGATGGATAGATGGATAAAAATAGATATTGGATGGATAGACAGATAAAAATAGATATTGGATGGGTGGATATTGGATGGATAGTCATAAAAATTGGATGGATGGATACACAGATAAAAATAGATAGATATTTGATGGATGGACAGATAAAAATAGATATTGGATGGATAGACATATAGATATTTGATGAAAAAAATAGATGGAAAGATAGATAAAAATAGATACTGGATGAATGGACACATAAAAATGGATGGACACATAAAAATGGATGGATAGATGAATGGATGGTTGGATGTTGGATGAACAGATAAATAGAAAGATAAAAACAGATAGATAGATGGATCGATAGACAAAAATAGACAGATGTTGGATGGATGGATAGATATTAGATGGATAGTCAGTCCACCAGGTGAGCAGGACCACTAAGAATAATCCAAAAGAAAGGAACAGCATAAAAAATGTACCAGCGCATACAGCACTAGGTCTCCTAGGCTGAAACGAGCTAGTAAACTACAAAATGAGTGTAGCACTCCAGCAGTATTCTAAAAAAAAAAAAATTCCATATCAAAATCAGACATAGTACAGTGTGATGTGTCAGTCCCCTAACAGCATACTTAGAATCACTGGCTCTCACTGTACTTTCTTATACATTGTTTAGTGGTGCAACCCTGCCCTCTTATTTATCTTTTATGTATGGATCTGACCACCATCTGTCACTTTAGTCAATCTTTGGTTCACAACTATTGTATTTTGTGTATTACTTCTAATTAAGTTGTTTGATTCAAAATATATTGATGTGTTGAATGATCATGGCTTGTGTTTGATTATTCCACATGTAATAATTGATTTGTATATCTCCTAGATAACTGGCACTATGTCACTTGTATTCTTGCTACAAAAGGGTTTTCTCAGTACAGGCTTTTGCAGACTTGAGCTGTTTCTCTGTCTTTTACAGCTTCAAATCCATGGGCGGGTCTCTCCTCCCAGTAGGTGTTTCTTCACTCACTGAAGACTGGTGACATCATTATTCTGTGTGAGCAGTGGGAGAGCGGATGTCACAACTTTGCAGACTTCCTGGAATATTCACTTCTCATGTCTGCAGAGCTGTCACCTCCCTCCACAAGCTCCTTGTAACCAGAACACCTGTATTTGTGTAAAGTTATACATACAGCCTGAACGAGAACAAAAAGTGAGAATGCATCCCAATTCTGTTACGGAGGATTTGGAA
>JAODAL010052412.1:0-25996 GCA_025379985.1 Phyllomedusa bahiana
AAAAAAAAAAAAAAAAAATTGGGAACCTAAACCCATTTGGGAAAACAAAAATAGGGAAAAACATTAAGAAAAAATAAAACAAGATGTATGCAAAAAATTTTAAAAACTCACGTCCTTAAGGGTTTGGAAAAACAGGGCTTTTTTGTTAGAGGGGGGGGTTTCCAGGAAAAGTCATTTTACAGACCCCCGCTTTTGTTTTTCTGAGACAGGCCCAAAGAAGAAAACAAATTCAGGGGAAATCAAAAGCCACATATATGGGCCGGCAAATTGGGCCCTTTTAGTTTCACCCGGTTGGGCCCCCCTTGACTACCACGACCCCTGTATGAAAAACCCCCAAAAAAAAAAAAAAAAAAAAAAAAAAGAAATATTTAAAAGGTTTTAAAAATTTAACAAAGGCCCGGCTTTACAATCCCGGGGAAAATCCCTCTTGCATGTACAGAAAAACGGGAAGGGAGAAAAAAAACAGAAAAATTTAAACTACTTGGGGCCCAAGATGCAATGTCGCTTTTCCCCCGGGGCGCATGCTCACCCGCCCCGGGCCACATATTTGACTGAAATTTTTCGCGACTGAGGGGGGTTTAAATTAACAGAAAAAAAAAACATAAAAAAAGGGGCGGGTGAAGGCGTTAAGCAGTATTTTAAAATTTGAAAAAAACGGGGCCTATAGAGAAAAATTGTTTGTATGCAGCTAAATGTTGTATTTTTTGTGTTAAAACCAAATTTTTTTTTTAAACTGGGCAAAAAAAAAAAAAAGGTAAGGGGGAATTTCTCGTTTTGTTATTTACCTATGGACCCCAAAATGGGGAAAATGATAAAGAGGGGTCATCAAATTTAAATTGGAGTTTTTTGGGGAAAAGCGTTTAGCGGTTTTTGGAAATCTTTTAAAGGGAAAATTTTTAACCTATCTTCACATCCCTTTAAAGGGCTTTCTATAGGTACCCAAATATTTAAAAAGGGGGAAATTTAAAAGGGGCAACATTTTTAAAAAAAAGGGCTTTTTTTTAAACCCGGGAAAAAGGAAGGGGAAATATCCCTGTAAAAATTGCCAGAACTGTGGGTGAAATTTTTTTAAAAGGGCCCCGCTTTTTATCACACCCAAACTAAGGGAATTTGAAAATACCCTTTAAAAGGGGGTTTTTTTCTTGTGACAAAAAAGAACGCGGTTTTTTTTAATTGGGGGGGGTTTGGGGGGGGGAAAGGGGGGATAGGGGGGCCAGACAAAGAGGAGCAAAAAAATTCGGCTAAAGGGCCCCCTTATTTAAACTTTAGTCGTGAAAACACCCTTAAACATTACTTCGGCCCCCAATTTTGGGCCCCGGGGCCCGGGGGCCCTTAAAGGTTGGGGGGAAATCGCCGTTTTTTGTAGGGGGAAATTTGGACACGGGGAAATTTGGGGGCCCCATTTTTTAACACTGGCCTAAACCCAGTTTTATTGAGGCACATGAAAAACAAACAAAACAATAAAAATTAAACCCCCGTCGGGGCCAACTGTTACTTTTTAAATTTGCGTCCTCCTAACGTGGCCTATGCCAAAGGGCAAAAGCACCCCAAACATTTTGTACCAGCCTCCCGGGGTATAAGGCTTCCTCAACCCTTTGGGGGTTCAGGCCTCCTCTTTTTTTAAAGGTTCCACGTTTCCCTACTGCAGTTGACCACTCCCCTGTTTTCCCGGGGCGGGGGAGACAGGCTTTTTTTTATGCTGGTAAATCCGGGAAAACCCGAACCTGGCCGGGAAAACGTGGGGGAGGGCCCTCCCCCCAAGCTGTGGTCCGCCCCGGGGAAAGGAAACCCATAAAAAAAGCCGCTTTTGCAGCCAAAACTATTTTCCATGTCATTTAAACCTATGGTTACTGGGGGCCAAAAGGGTTTTCCCTTCCCCCGAAACCCAAGGATTTCGCGGGCCCAAGCCCGGCAGCAGATTTCCTTTTGTTTTCCCGCCCCCTAGGGGCCAAAAAGGGCGGACCGTTTTTGGGGGCCGGTGGGGCCAAACATGGTTTTTAAAGAACCTTTCCTTTAGGAAAAAACGGGGGGGGTTTTAAGAAAGTTTGGGGGAAAAGAGATAGCCAGCCCATTATTTTAGAGAAAAATAAAAAAATGTGTCTAAACTGAGATGGGCTGTACTGGAGGGGGTTTAGTGTAAAAGGAAAGGGAAAAGGTATCAGTTGAAAAGGGCCCCTCTTGAAAACACGAGGAAAGATGGATTTATGAAAAGGGAATACATTTGCGCCAGCTGGCTTTGAAGGAAATTTGGGGCCCCTTTTTGGGCCCTTTTTTTTATAAAATGTTTTTGTATTGGTAAAACCCGGGAAATTTTATCTTTACCACATTGTGGAAATGAAAATTTTGTATTGTTTTTGTTCCCCTTACCTAAAAAATAGCGAAAGGGGGTTTTAAGCTAGCAGCGCTTTTCTTGAAGAAGGGGGGGGCCCCCCCAAAAACATCGGGGGCGCCCCGGGGTTTCACGCCCCCCCTGTCAAAAATTGTTTTTTTCCCAAAAAGGGAAAGTACCCGGGCCCTATCCCGGGGGGGCGTATCGCGGGCTGGGGGAAAAAAGTGTTTTTCCAGTATTTCCTGCCACCTCTATGGATTGCCAATGCAACTTAAACGCAAGAAAAGGGGGGATTTTTTCAGATGAGGTCTTATATTTTTTTTGGGAATTTTCTTTAAAATTTTTGGGAAAAACCTTTTTGAATTGTTTTCTGCTTTTTGTTTTTTGGGGATTGGATTGAATTTTTAAAGGACCCTTCTTTTACAGCAGGGGGCCTATTGGGTGGCGGTTTTACTAGTTTTCTGCTAAAAGATTAAAGGGAAATTTTGGGCTCCTTTAATAAAAAATTTTTTTGGGCCCTTTAGGAAACCCCAGTTCACCCCCCGGGTGGCATACCTGAGGCTGGCTGGTGTTTGTTTTCGGGAAATTGTTTCCAAACCCTTGCCCAAAATTTTGGAAAGGGTTTTAAAAAAGGACATCCCAATTTTTTGCACTAGACTTTCATTTTGGGCTGTTCAGTTGCTGCCCTGGGCGGGGGACAACATTAAACCTTGCGGGGTTCATTGTAGCTGGGGGGATTTTGTAGGCTTGCAGGGGGTTTTGTTTTTATACCCCTTAAGACTAGCCCCAGGTTTTTTATGTTGGGGTTTTATTTTTATCCCTGAAAAAACCCGTTTTTTGGGACTTTTTTTTTTTGTGGGGGGGGGGGGGGGCCCGGGTGGGGTGTTTGGGTTTTGTAAGGGTTTAAAAGTACATATATGAAAAAGACTTGGGGCTGGATTTACTTTCCCTCCCCTTAGGATTTTTATGGGGCCCAATCTAGAGTATTTGGAAACTTCATTTTGGCGCCCCCCTTTTTTGGGGCGAGGGATCCTTCTCCCTGGATTTTTTTGGGAAACATAATAGTTTTGGGTTTTTGGGGTTTAGATGGTGTTTGGTATTTCCCATCCTTGCCCTTTTAAAGCCAGGGTCCAAGACCACTAAAGGGAGAGGTGGATTCAAACATCTTTTTGGGGAAAGTTTCCCCCAAAAAGTGACCATGAGTCTTTTCTGTGTCTATAAATTGGCTACATATTTTTTACATTGCATTGGTAAAAAGGTTTTTGGGGGACAGAGTTGTCCTTTATTTTGGGGTAAAATATATGTGGCTTTACTGAATTTGTTTTTTAAAAATGTGATTTTTAAAAAGTTATTTTTTAAACCCCTTTGGCAAAATTTATAATACGTGACTTTTTGTATAATTGGCTGTGGAAATTTGTATATAGAAATTTCTGTTTTGTTTTTTGCCTTTTGGGATGCCAACAAATAAAAAGGAAAATGAAAATTCCCAAACCTTCCACTGATGTTTTTTTTAATTGGGGACTCTTGAATTTTCTCCGGGGTTTGATTTTGAGAGGGGGAAAAAGCTAGGGAAACAAAAACTAATGCATAGCATGGGGGAAATAAGTATGGAAAAGGGAAAACAATGGGGGATCTTAAAAAAAAAAGCTGGGTTCCCCCAAATTTTGCAAAAATTGTGTGAAACCCAAAAAACCTTAATTTAAGGGTGTCAGGTTCGGTTTTTTGGCTGTTTTACAAGGTGTTTTCTTTTGGTCTTGTCAAATTTAAATTTCCCACAGCAGAAAACCCCTATTTGACCTTTGCTTTGTATTAAAAGTGGGCATTCCCATTATCTTTGCCAAAAAATTGTTTTTATAATAAAGGATAATTCCAATGAAAACAGTGGTTTCCTTTTGGTTTATTTTCCCTAGTGCATAAGAAAAAAGTGGATATTACCCGGAGTGTTTCAAAACCTTAAAAACAATTTTCAGTGGGTTAAAAAAAGTTTTTTAAGTCAGCCTTTCCAATTGTTTCCAGTTTCCCCAATTAAAAAAAGATGGGGAGAGACCTGTAATTGAAATCTTTGGGTTTGCCCTAAATTTATGGAGCCCCAAAAATGAGGAAACAAATCTCAAAAAATTCACTTTTTCCCTTTTGGTTTTTGGGGGAAAGAATTTTTTTTCAAATTAGGGTTTAAAAAATAAATTTTTGGGGGGTTTAAATAACAAAATTTTCATCTCAATTATTTTTGTTATAAAACCCTTTGTTGGAAAAATGATGGGTTTTAAAAGTTTTCTGAAAAGGTCTTCACGGGTTTGGCACATACTGTTGTTTGGTTTATTTTTTCCCCTTTTTCTCCAGGGCAGATCTCCTCTAGGCAGTGATGTTTTGGTGCGGGTCGTGGGAAACCCCGGGGACTTTCAACCCCTTTCCCAAAGGTTTTTCTTTGGGGGCGAGATCGGTAACTGGTTTAGGCCACTCCAGGCCCTTTTGGAAATGTTTCTTTCAAAGAAAAATCTTTTTTTCCCTTGGGGGGGGTTTTTTGGGGGTTTTTGGGGAAATCATTTTTCTTTCTGAAGCCCAAAAGCCACGTTTAATTTTCCCCTTTTGCCCTTGCTGATGGGCGAGGGGTTTCCATTTCAAAATCCCCCATTTTTTTTCCATGGCCCCATTCATTTTTTTCCTTGTAAAGGGGATCAGTCATTTTGGTTTCCCTTTCCCAGAGAAACACCCCCCAAAGTTAATTTTCCCAAACCCCCTTGCTTCACATTTGGTTTGGTGTTCTTTGGATGAAAATCAGCATTTTTTTTCCCTTTCCCAATATTTGGGAAAAAATTGTTTTTTCTCCCCAGACAGTTCTACTTTGGTTTCATTTTCCCCAATAGGCTTTCTCCAATTTTCTTTTTAAAATCTTTCCAAATGCTCTTTTTAAAAAATTTTAGACGAGCCCGGGGGAAAAATTTTTACTGGCTTAAGCAGGGGGGACACATCGGGGGCATTGCAGGATCTGGCCCCTGGGGGCCCAATTGGTTTACGGGTTTGGTAGCCTTTTTACTTTGGGGTCCCACCCTCTCTGGGGTCATTTTTTTGGTGTGGGTTTTGGGGTTTTTTGTAAACCTTTTCTTGTGATCCTTTTTGACCCTTTGGGGGGTGAGTTTTTTGCGTGGAGCCCCAGAGGGAGGGAAAATTATTCGGGGTTTTATTTATGTTTCCATTTTTTTAATTATTGCTCCAAACGGGTTTGTTTTCTTCACACCAAGGCTTGCCTATTGCAAAATTTTCATTTCTTCCCCCCAGGTTTTGCGGGGCTAAAAATTTTGTTTTGGTGTACTTTGCCCACCCTCTTTTGTCTTCACCATTTGGATTTTGGGAAAGTTTTGGACTGTTTGGGGTTTTGGGGGATAGATGTTTTTTTTTATTTGTTAAAAATTTTTCAAAAGGGTCCCTTTTCTATAGGTATTGGGGGGAACGAAAGGGGGCCTTTTAAAAAAGGAAGTTACAGATCTTTTGGAGCCAGAAATCTTGTTTGTTTTGTAGGTGAACAAATACTTTTTTCCCACCTTTAATTTGTTTTAAATTTTTTCCCTTAAACAGACAATTTGATTTTGGGATTTGTTTTTCTCATTTTGTTCCCCAAATTTTTGAGGTCTATATATGATGGGCAAATTTAAAGGCCCCCTCTCTTTTTTTTTTAAGTGGGAGAATTGCCCAAATTTGGTTTTCTGGGCTAAATTTTTTTTTTCCCTACTATATGTTTGTCCTGAAAGAATATAATTTTTTCCAAAAGGAAAACTAAAAGAAACAGAATTTTTTTAAAAGGAAAAACCCCCAAAATGTTTAAACCAAGTCAGAAAAAAAAAACGCTATATCAAAATTATCTAGGGTTTTTAAAGGCTAGGTTTTTTTTTTAAAAATGCCTTTTAAATTCTCGAAAGCGTGACATGGAATTTCATTTTTAATTATTAAGGGTGTAAGGAACCCAAAAAAACTTTTTCCAACCCCCTAACCCGGAGGTAACAGGGATGCTAAAATGTATGTTTGTGGTTTGTGCATTTCTCACGATTTTTTTCAGTTGGAAAAAATAAAAATAGTGAAATTTAAATTTAAAAGCCCATTTTAAATTTTAGGAAACAGAAAACATTTTTTGCAAGCAGAGGGGTAAAGGGCTACAGTGATTTTATGATTGTAATTCTAAATGATTAAAAAATGAAAGGGCAATGTACTGATTTAATAGTAAGTGTTTTGGGCGCAAATTTAAATTCTTAAAAATTAAAAAAAGGTTTTAAAATTTGAAGTGTTCTGTAGTTTGAAGCTAATAGACCAAGAAACAAAAACAGATTAAGCAGTGTTGGCAAAAAGGGAAGGCCCCGAAAAATTCTATAAATTTGGGATTTGTGGGGAAAAATGGTAATGGGCTTCCAATTTTTGGGTTTTTTTAAAACCCGGATTTTTTATCATGGGCTGTTGGGTATTTTATCTGGTTTTGCTCTGTAAATAAAATTTAAAATTTTTTTGGCAAAATAAATATTTAGAACTCAAAAGAGATATCTCCATTTTTGACATTTTAAATACACAAAAAGCCACAAATCAATCGCAAAAATGCCCCATTTGGGAGTTAAACAGGGGGTGGCTCATCCCTTTTCTCTATCCCCCAAAACCCCCCAATGTGGGTTTTGGGATTTTTAAGCGTTGGGTTTACAGCCACTGCTTACGTAAAAAGTTTTTAAAAAAATTGAAATTTTTTTCCTTTTTTCCCAAAATTTTATAAAAAACTTTAAAAAAAAAACTAATTGGGGGATTTTTTGGGGGCCAAAAAATGGGCCAAGTTTTTTTAAAAACCAAAATTATTTATCCTGCACAGTGAGTACTGTAAAGAAAAAAATAAACCCAGTTTTGCAGGATTGATTTTTTTTTTTTACTTTTTTCAAACTTTCAAAAAAAAAGGAAACCAAAAGGTTTTTGTACCCCCCAAAATAAAAAAAATGAGGAAAAAATACAGAATTACCCTGCAATTTAAAAAAAAGCCTTAAAACAACTCAGATAGCAGGGATAAATAAAAATTTTTTGCGTGTCAGGGGAAATTTTGTTGCTTTTTTACATTTTCTATTTTTTAGGGACACCCCCCTCCAAGGGTTTGGGGGTTTTTTATTATTAAAGTTAATTTTTCCCAGAAAAAAATTTTTGAAAAAAAAAATGGAAGTTTTTTTTTTATTTTTTTTTGCGTCCTTAAAGGGAATTACAAATGTCGGGACAAAATTTTTGCCCTTCTTAGCTGTGATAGTTTAAAGAATAAAGCAGGGGGAGAAATAAAAAACCGTTTTCCCGCGCCCGCTGGGAAAAATTTTCTTTTCTGCATGTATTTTTTTTTAAAAAAAAGTAGGTATTGCCATAATGATTTCCCTAGTGTTCTCTGCATAGGCCTAGATAAAGATTAGATGAGACACTTATTTCTCTCAGACCCCTAGTCGGCCTGGAAGAGAACAGTCAAACAATCCTCCCTGACATGCCTATGGCCCACCAGATTAGTTAATTTTAGGGACCCACTCTGCCCCTTTTTTTTTCTGGGACCTGTACAGTGTTTCCGGGCCCCGGTCTTGCTTCAAATTTATTTAAAAGGGCCCATGTGTTGGGCATCTTTTCCCCTAAAACTTTTAATCAAGTTTGGGGCAATGGGGCTTTTTGAGGGCTTTCCTCTCCCTTTTTTTTCCACAGGACACCGGTTTGGTTTAAAAATTTTAAAAGGGGCTTAAAAAATTTATCCCTCCCTCCTCGAATGAAACAATTTATATTTTAAATTAAAAATATTTTCAAAAGCTTTTAACACAAAGTTCCCGAGGTTTTTGGTTTTTATATAAATTGAAAAAAGTTTTTTGTTTTTGATAAATTGGGTCATAGGGGGTATTTCAGATTTTCTACTTCCCTGCCAATCAATATTTTTTTAAATATGTATAATAAAATGGAAAATGTTTTTAAAGAAGCCGGGGGTTTGGGGAATTTGGGTTGTTAAAGGGGTGGTTTTCGGACACTGGGGGAGCAGAAACTTTTAAAATTTTGAAAAAAACCTTTTTGTTATATGCCGAGTAGGGGTTAAAAGCGCCCGAAACAAACCCCAAATTTGGGAAATTTCAGAGCAATGGAAAATAAAATGAGGCCCTTTTTATTCTTCTAATTTAAAGGGAAATTTGTTGCAAAATAATTTCCCCAAAAACGGGCTCCTTTTCAAATTGAAACATAGTGGGTACATATAATTAAACACTGAAATAAGAATATTGCCCCCTTTCAAGGGTTTCCCCTACAAAAAGCAGCCGATATCTTTGGGACAAAATTTGGGGGGTTGGTTTCCCATTTTAAGTTCACATAAAAAAAAAGAAATAAAATGGGAAAAAAAAGAATAATTTAATTTTTTTATCTTTGGGGCCCAACCCTTTTGAAAAACTCCCCCCCCGGGTTTTTAAAATTTTTTTGGGAAAAAATATTTTGTATATTATATTTTTTTGGTTTTAAACATTTTAAAAGAGTTTCCCCGGGACTTTAAAAAAAAAAAAAAATAGGGGTTTTCCATCCAAAACCCTTATTCCGGAAAGAATTCCAAACACTGTGGGGGCCCCAAAAATTATTTCTCCCCGTTTCTCCCTTTTAAAATTTTATGGAACCCCATAATAAAATTTGAACAAAATAAATTAGAAAAACGCAAAGAAGAAATAAAACCTTTAAATAGATACTTCCCTTTCAAAAAATTTGGGTTCCCCCCCCACCAAATCAAAGAATTATGGGGGGAAAAGAAACCCCCCAAAAAAATTTAAAACACTCTAAAAAAAGAAAAACTAAGATTAAAAAAAAAGCAAATTTTAAAGAGCATTGGGAAGGAAATATGAAAAAAAGGCCAATTTATGATTTTGGAAACATTTAATAAAGTGAAACCCTTTTTTTAAAAAGAAACACTTTGTTGGGTTAGATGAAAAAAAAGGAGGCCGACATGTGAGTTTCCCGGACCAATGAAAGTTGCTTTTTCCCCCCCAACCCAAAACCAACAACAAAAAGAAGTCACCCCGGTAAAACCATAACACACCCAAAAGTAGGGGGGAAAACCCCCAAAAAAGAGATGTTCTAGCCCCACAGCCGGGAAATTACATCCCCCTTTATGTGGAAAAACTCCCAAATCAGGGAAAAAACAGGAAAAACATTTTTTACAAAAAAAGGGCCCAAAAACCCCAGGAAATTTGAAGGATTGAGGGGGAAAACACCAAAAAGGGAAACACCATACAAACAAGAGGGGTAGCAAACCCGGGAAAGAAAAAGGGGGCCCCCGTAATTTTTAAATTCCCCCCCCCACCACCTACAATTATTAACCCAAAATTAGAATTAAACCCTGGGTATTTTTGAAGGGGCTTGGATTTTTTATCCCTGGAAAAACAGGGAAAAATGGAAAAACCCCCGCATTTTTTTTTTTGGCCCCCCCAAAAAGTTTTTATTGGCCCAGTTTAACCTTTTTAAAATTCATTTTTTGCAGGAAGGAAAAAGGAACCTTTTTTTTTTGAAAATTTGGGAAAAATGGGAAATAGAAATAAAAGAAAAAACGTTTTGCCTTCTTTTAAAACCCTTTGAAGTTAAATTACAAGCTAAAATTAAATTTTAAAATTTTGGGGAAAAATAAAAGGGTTTTAAACGCGTTTGATTAAAAACAAAAAGATATGGAATTTTATTATCCCAACCCCGATTATTACCCCGTAGCCCCATGTCTTCCCCCTGAGTGGGTTTTTTTTCAAGAAAAAAGGTGGAAGGGAAAATCTATTTAAAATTTCAACAGCAAACTTATAAAAAAAAAAAATATTTTCATCATAGTATGAAATCTAAAGAAAAGCCAAGCAAAGAAACACTTAAAAAAAAAAAACAAAGGGAAAAATTAAAAAAAGCAGGGCAAAAAAGGGGGGGCCCTTGTGGTTCTTTGGGGAAATGAAACTCTTTTAAAAAAAAAATAAAAGTTGGATATGCTTAAAGGGGGGTTTTCTCACTTTTCAAAGGGTTTTCTTTTTATGTTAAAGATCCTTTCAAAAAACCAAATCACTTTGGGAATATATTGGGCCATTTAAAAGGATTTAACCCGTTCTGGGGATTTTCTCCTTTTTTTGGGCTCCATCAGCTCCTCGGGTTTGCTATAACTACAGGGGCCCGTTTCATCTATTCCCTTTTAGGCGCCAGGCCAGGGGTTTTTTAGCTAAAGGCCTGGCTTTACTGGGGGGGGGAAGCCAGTAAAAATTTCCCCCGAATTTTAAAGTGAAACCAAGGCAAGGGAGGACTAAGCTGAGATGAAACCAAAAGGGAAATGAGACAACCCTCTTTTTTTGATTGTAATTTTCTTTCAGGGAATTATCCAAAAAACCCCCCAATTTGAGTTTCAGGAGCTATGGGAAAAGTTTTTTACACCCCGGCATTCAAATGGGGGAAACCCTTAATGAAAAAATTTGCAGAAAAAACTTTTTTAAAAAAACACCCTTTTTATCCCTACTTTCACTCAGCACCTTAAAAATAATTTTTTGCAGGACGAAAAATGGGATAGGACGATACATATAATGACCTATAATGAGAATAAATGAATTATCGTATAGACTTTCTTGTCATGTCATTGAAGAATTACCAGCTATGGTCAATTTGAATATTTTGCAGCAAGAGGGCTATAACAATAATCAAAACAAATTGTATGGAAGAATTTCCATATATCACCTGATTTTTTACCCTGTCGCCTCACGTACACCATGATTGATTTATTTCAAGAACGGTGGAGAAAGATCTATTTAAATTACAACAGCAAACTTATAAAAAAAAATAAATATTTACATCATAATATAACATCTAACAAAAAGCAAGCAATAGAAACACTAAAAAATAAAAAAACAAGGGATAATTAAAAAAGCAGACAAAGGTGGGGCTATAGTGGTCTTAGATAGTGAGCTCTAAAAAAAGTACTAACGTTGGATATGCTTAATGATTGTACTACCTACAGGGAATTATCCAAGAACCCCACACTAGAGTTTCAGAGAGCTATGGAAAAGTTATTACACATAGGCATTCAAATGGGAGCCATTAATGAAACATTAGCAGAAAAACTTTTTAGAAAACACCCTATTACTCCCATACTGCACTCAGCACCTAAAGTGCATAAGAATATCTTTCCACCTCCGCTAAGACCCATAGTGGCAGGAATAGGGTCCTTGGGAGAATTATTGGGGTCTTGGGTAGACTCATATCTACAGCCCCTAATTCCACACATACCAGGATACCTCAAGGATACAGGGCATGTCATTCAAACGTTGGAGGACACCACATGGCAGCTGGACTTTTGTTGGCTGTAATGTGATGTAGAAGCTCTATATCCATCTATGTTGCATGAGGTTTCGTTGATTGCATTGAAAGAATTTTTAAACACCTATAGTCAATACAGGGAGGAAATTAAGGAGTTTCTCACTTTGGCAGTAGAATTTTTGCTAACACACAATTTCTTTTTGTTTGATAATGTATTACTATTTGCAAACGAGGGAGCTTCAATGGGGGCGATGTCATCGCCATCGTTGTTTATAAAATATATAAATGGCAACTTGGGAAAGGGACTTTTTGTTGTCTCTGATTTAAAACATTTTTCTGTCCCATATTCAGGTGGTATGGTTGGTTTCAATTGACGACCTTCCTACTGATATGGAGGGACCGCGGAAAGACATTATGTTGGACTTTGTTGGGTATATTAATAAAAAAACCCTATGAATTTGTGGTTTACACATAAATCCCATCCTGTGTATATGGACTTTCTGGATATAACTTTGAGTGCTAGAGACAATAAGGTTAGCATATCCCCATACTGAAAATCAATAACAAGAAAATATCACTATATAGCCTCTAATGGTCATCCGCCACATGTATTAAAAAATATACCAGTTGGAGAGTTAATCAGAGCGAAAAGGAACACAACCTCTCTGGAAGAAGTTAAAATTCAAGATAAACAAACTATAGAAGAGTGAAAGCTAGAGGTTATGACATACATGCAATAGCTGATGCTAAAAATAAAGTACAAAAAAATCCTAGAAAACAACTGCTAAGATCGATATCAGATAAGAATAACAAAAGAGATAAAGAACATAGAGGGATAGCCTTCTCCACTCCCTATTCTCCTCAATATAACCAGATAGGAAAAATAATTAAAAAACATCGATCCCAGTACTAATATCTAATGGTAGAAACAAAAACATCATGTCAGAAGGTATAAATTATGTTTCCTAAACGAAGCACAAACTTTTTTTTCATAGGCTCTCACTCGGTTTCTCCTGCTGTCATGACAATCATATAGCTTAAGTGAAAACACACAATGGCTACAAATAAAGGGAAACTATTGTTGCGGCCATAAGATTTGTATAAATTGTAAACACATGATGAATATTAAGAGTTTTCATTCATACATTACACGAGAAAGTATTAACATAGAGCTGTTACTATATACTGCAATACAAAAATATCGTGGGGTATTTAATATCATGCAGCGTCGATGTAAAAATATACTATACGGTTGGATGTACGTCAGTTTAAAAACGGCAAATACTGGAAGACATTTATCTATGCAGAATCTATCACGTGTGGATAATCTAAATATGTAGCTGTTATCAAAACATTGTATAGATATCCCACAAACCTACAAGTACACACCATAAGCCACAGTTTCACAGTAATATGGTATTATAGAGATACAGTTTACGACTCTATCATTCAAGAGGGGCTGATCATAATAGTAAGGCTACTTTATGAGAGATGACGTGGTGGATATTTAAATTAGCATACACAGGCAACAAGAACGATTAAATATAAAATATGATCTTTGTTTTTACCTTAATTGAAATATCTTATCTATAAGTGTAGAATTATCTATGATCAGAATTGTTTTTAATCAGATCAGTTTGTATCTATAGTTAGATGTGTAGAGTGTGAATACTAGCTGAGGTATTATAAAAAAAGAGCTATGGATGAAAGAGTTAAATAAGAAGGGAGGGCAATTCCCTCAAGCTGACCTATAAATAGGAAGCACATTTGTGTAGATACTAAGCACAATGATTAAGATTTGATATAAATAGATCGGTTGTGTATTGATCATCTGATCATAGCTGTATATCGGATTACTACTCCCTGCCATTCAATATTTTTTAAGTATGTACTAATAAAGTGGAATATGTTTAAAAAAGATGGCAGGCGAATGTTAAAGCGTGGTTTGCTGGACACTGCAGGGCACCGAAAACTTTTGACAAAAAGCATAAGTAATGAGTTATTTAAAACCACTAAATAATGGTCATACACGTTACCAAATTAACACATACAAATATAAAATCCAGAATCCCAAGGCTAAATTACCAATTATTCCACCTAAGCCCAAATACCGACACATTATGACCACATGTCAAACACACATAGTGACCTGAATAATACCCACCTCACTCTATGACCAACATATCCCTACACATAGGGCGACATGTAAGATTTTTGGTGCCAGGGCTCACAATTTTATTGTGAAGTCATTTGTAGCGTTGGATACGCCTGATTATATGAACATTATTTTACTGAGGTCATACGATCTTGCCACTTTTAGCGACAATTCAGGTTCAAGTAAACCACATTTAAACAGGTCTACTTGTTCCAGCAGTGATGCACCTGGTTTTTCCATACCATTTTCATAAATGTGTAGAATACGATGGTTGTAGTGTGACACGACTCCAGAACGCCCCCGCATCTTAGACATATTACAAAGTGCCACAGGGCTGCACCAGTTTTTGGGCTGAAAGGACGCCAGGCTACTGGTGCACCTCATATATCCTTGTCGCCCATAGTGTCTGAATAATGCTACTCCACACAACATCAATGATCAAATATCACACTACCTAAATTGTGTTCCTCAGACTGAATAATGTCTCCACCTCATGACCTCATATCACCCCCACATAGTGACTGAGTAATACCACCTTACTATGACCACATATCAACACCACATAATGATTGAGTAATACCACCCCACCATGACCACATATCATCCCCACATTGTCACTGAATAATGCCCCCGCACTATGATCACATATCATCATCACATAATGACTGAATGATACCACAACACCCTGACCACATATTACCACCGCATAGTGACTGAATAATACAGCCACACCATGAGCACATATTACCACCACATAGTGACTGATAATTCGCTAATCCTTGACCATATATCACCACTAACTGTTGAGGTAAAGTTCAGGTACATTTTGTGGAATCTAAGGTGGACGTTTACTCTGTGAGTGAGTTCACATTCCCTTTTCTTCTCCATCTGGTCTATACCGTCATGCTGACTTCTCCTGGCCAATACCTTCAGATTTGGACACAAATATCTTAGAATCCTCAGTTTTCCAGCTCCTTTTTGCCTTTTCCCAACTATATACAAACTTCCCAGGGGTTGGAGAGCGGGTTCAGGCTACAGCTTAGAGGCTATTAACTGACAGTGGAATATCCAGCACGACAGAAATAGATCTTCATTAAAAATTATCCATGTTTATTTGTATAAATATTAAAAATTGATGACGCTCACCAAGTATAAAGCAGCATCAGTGGTAGTACAAAACAAGACATGGAGACCAACCCTTGCTTATGCGTTTTTAGACGGAGAGATACTGTACGCCTACTCATAGACGGGACAGTTGATTGCATTTGCGTTTTCTTGGAATGAAACAAAGACTTCCAGTGCCCATGACAGACCACGGTCAATGGCTGGCTTACTTTGGTATAAATACTACTCAGATAGAAGACAGTCAGGAGGAGGAAAGAGGACTAACCTCTTGGAGATTGTGTTTTGGCATGTACCCCTACACGATCAGGATTTGTTGGTGGTCCAAACACTCCCTATCCTGCCCTCAAGAAGAATCAGCTGTAGCAAGAAACCTTGATCCATCAGGAGAATCCTGGGCGATGGAGTTTAGTATTGTCATGCTTTTAGTAGTGTTGGACTACGATGGATTTATTGAACCAGTGTTGATCCATTTCTTTAATAAAATGGTCGTAGAGGGGAGGTGTCTGGGAGAGTTTATTTAAATAAAGCGTTTTTATGTGCTGTGTCCGTGTGTTTTTTACCATTTATTTCTAGTGTTAAAAATAGAGATGTTTGACAGTCACCTCTATATGACTAGCAATGGGGCATAGTGTCAGCCTTGGGGTGACAAAAAAATCACTGCTGGCTGCAATCAAGTCTCAGCTAGTAACAGAGAGACGTCTGTCAGAGACCTCTATTACTAACACTGGAAAAATAGTGGTATAAAATACACCTGAAACAACACAAAAACCACCCTTTATTTTTAATTAAACACTTCATTTTATTAAAGAAATGGATCCAACACTCGCACCAATGTTATCCAGAGGGGAAAACCTGTAAAATTACAGAAACACTTTATCAAGCATTTGGCTGGAAGGCTATCTATCATGCCTAGGGCAGAATGACTACTAAATTATTCCCACTATAGGATAGGCTAGAACCCACCCTCCTCTTAGATAGGTATCCCACCTAAATTAGGGACTTCGGGTTAGGTGCGTAGGCAAGCAAGGCCCCAGTTAGATAGGCATATGTAGATAGGTTAACAGGCAAGGCCCCAGGTAGGTAGACCATAGGTACACAGGTAGGCCCCAAGCAGATTGGTGGGTAGGCCCAATGTAGGTAGGTTGGTAGACCCTAGGTAGGTAGGCCCCCAGATAGGTAGGTTTATAGGCCCCAGGTAGGTAGCCAGTAGATAGGCCCCAGGTAGTTATGCAGCACTTAGGCCCCAGATATTTAGGTAGTATGTTGCCCCCAGGTGGGCAGTTAGATTGCCCCATGTAGGTAGGTAGGTAGATTTTCCAGGGTAGGTAGGTAGATTTCCCCCAGATAGGTAGGTAGATTGCCCCAGGTGGTAAGTAGATTGCACCATGTAGTAGGTAGATTGCCCCAAGTAGTTAGTCTGTAGATAGGCAGTTAGGTTAGACCCCATTAGATATAAAAAAAATACACTCACCTCTTCCCGTTCCCCAATGTACGGTTGTCCGGGCTTCCCCTACTGAAGTCCGGTGCAGGCAGTAGAATTATATGACGCCATCGTGCCACCGGCGTGGTGATGCGTGGCTTTCTCGTAGTACATCAAAGGCCTAGGGCCTTAGACTTACTAGGTCGAATAGTGGAGCAGGCACCAGTGGGGTTATGCTACATTAAAGGCCCATGCAAACATGCCACTGAAATTCCGGGACAGAAGACCTCTGCGTTCTTAAGCATGGTGTGCGGACAAGGCTGCCATGAGGAATTACAGGGCCCTAAACAGATAAAAAAAGGTATCTGCTCACTCTCCAAAAAAAAAACCTAGGGTAAATGGGGAAAAACTTGTTTTTGGGGATTATTTTTGTGGAAACTTACAATGTGAAGTTAATGACAGTGGGCGACATGTATGAAGCTCGCCACGTCGGGGCGAACCTTTTCGCCAGTTTTCCGGCGAAATTTGCGCCTGAATTATGTCGGCGCTGGGGTGCGCTCATACATACTATGTAAAGTCCGCCGCGCCTCGCCAGTGTTTGAGGCGCAGTCCGGGACTTAGGCGCAGTATGGGGCTACGCCTATGATTCGCCGCTCGAGGTAGTGCGCTCATACATAACATGTAAAGTCCGCCACGCCTCGCCAGTGTGTGGGGCGCAGTGCGGGGACTTGGGCACAGTGCGGCGCTGCGCCAAAGATTCGCCGTATGAGGAGGTGCGCTCATACATGCGGGGAAAAGTTCACAGCGCCTCGCCATTGTGTGGGGCGCAGTGCGGGACTGCGCATCACATGTATTCCGATACAAGACCGGCTGGAAAACAGCGAGAAATCATTAAAGATGTCCGTGCGGAGTATGAATCAAAAAATCGCCTTTATAAAGGCGTAAAACATTAAAAAGAGCTCAACCTACTAAAAAAAATACATAAATAAAATCACTTTCCAAAAATCCAGAACGGCGCTATATCGGGAATTTGGATATTTGAAATTGCCAGGAAATACAGTAATTCAAATTCTGTAAGCTATTCTCATTGGTCGGCAGAAACCAGCCAATCAGAATAGGAGCGACAGTGAACCATTAAAACCTATGGAGAAGTTTGGACCAATCAAAATCAAAGGTGGGACAGTTCAAAATACAGTAAAAATACAGAAAAGAGCTGATTGGTTGAGCTAGCGGGGGCTTGGCTATCTCGGCCAATCAGAATAGGAGCGACAGAGACCCATTCTAACCTATGGAGAAATATTGACCAATCAAAATCAAAGGCGGGACAGTTTAAAATACAGAAAAAATGCTGAAAAGAGCTGATTGGCTGAGCTAGCGGGGGCTTGGCTATCCCAGCCAATCAGAATGTGAGCTACTTCTCCCATTGTAGTCTATGGAGAGAACGGCGCAATGCAATCTCGGTGCTCTGCGTCGTGCGGCATGGAGTAGGAATAAAAAAATCATTTTTATTAAGTGTAAAACATTATCAGATAAAGCGCTGAAACCTTCTCTAAAAATAAATCAGTTAAATCCCTAACAACGCGTTTGTCGCCGAGACTGGCGCTACATAAGGAATTGCAATATAGAGAATTGCAATTGATTGGTCAAAACTTCTCCATAGGATATAATGGGTCCCTGTCGCTCCTATTCTGATTGGCTGGGATAGCCAAGCCCCCGCTAGCTCAGCCAATTAGCTCTTTTCTGTATTTTGAACTGTTCCGCCTTTGATTTTGATTGGTCAATAGTTCTCCATAGGTTTTAATGGTTCACTGTCGCTCTTATTCTGATTGGCTGGTTTATGCCGACCAATGAGAATAGCTTTCAGAATTTGAATTACTGTATTTTCCGGCAATTTCCAATATCCTAATTCCTGATATTGCGGCGTTCTAGATTTTTGGAAAGGGATTTTATTAATGTATTTTTTATTTTTAAGGTTTGAGCTCTTTTTCTGAGAATGTTTTCCGCCTTTATAAAGGCGATTTTTTGGACTCATACTCCATGCCGCACGGAGCTGAGCGCCGAGATTTCTCTTGCGATCTTTTATGTTTCCTCTCATGTTCCGTTCTCGCTTCACTTCGCCTCCGCCGGAGCATTCAGACCAGAATCAACCAGGTCTGCCTGTCGGAGCTGCCGCGCGCTGCAATGCGCCGCACTTTGCCGACTCGCGATTGTACATGCCTCGGAGTTTTCGAGTGTGCCGGGTCCCGCCCCGGAACGCCTACACCGCGCCCACACCGCACCCATTGCCCGCCCCTTCATGTGGGGCGCAGCTGAAAGTGACGAACGCTGTGCCTAACACCGCATCCCTGCGTCCGACAGTGGATTCGGGCCGGTGAGGCGCAGTATATGCCAGAAATCGGGCGAAAAGCCCGTTCATACATGTCGCCAACTATCTTTATTTTGTGGGTCAGTAGATTTCAGTCAATATCAGATTTATAAAGAGTGTTTAATGTGTTTTATCAGTTTTTTCTTAGACTATTAACCTCTTTCTGTCAGCTAAGCTGTGTCAGCGATAAGTTGGTGTGGGCTTAGGGTTTTTATTTGTATCATTTTCCATTTTAGGGTGCATATAACTTTTCCACCTTTAATTCCAATTTTATAGCAAAAGTGAGGTGACACAAAAACACAATTCAAAATTTTATTTTTATGGCGGTAACATTTAAAAATAAAGTAGTTTTAATTTTTTTTTTGTACAAGGGTTTGCTAGTACAATATACTTTGGTACTTGTTTACTGCAGTATATTGTCATTCAAGGGATCCCATATTAAACCTTGCCTCTGGCCACAATTAGTGTAGGTAGGTGGCTGAGTTAGGTAGGTAGCCCTTCAGTAAAGTAAACCCTACATCCTGAAAAACTTTCCGTATATGTAAAAAGTTTGACAGTTCTGCAGGTGGCAAACCAGACAAAATAAAGCGTTAAAACGGCAAACTATATGCCCCCTCATATGAATACAGTGTAAAAAGTGAATGATGTGTTCTCCTCACCTGCTCCTGGGAGACAGATGGCTGGGACAACCTCCGGGACATCTGGCCGCTAGCATAGTTAACGTCTCTTCCAGGGACACAAACAGAGCTCCAGTGCCACCCGACTGCGCCTGGACCAGGTACCAGTGCAGGAAGAAGTGGTCATCTTCCCCTTCATGATGACTTCTCCCGGCCACAACACATCTCTGCAGAATTTACCACATACACATCTTAGAATCCTCACTTTTCCAGCAGCTACTTACTTATAGGTATATAAGTCCCCTCCGTTAGGTCAATGTATAGGTTCCCTCATCAGATAGGAAGCTCAGTTAGGCAGTCATGTATAGTTCCTCTCAGTTAGGCAGGTATATATCGGTCCCCTCAGTTAGGCAGCTATGTATAGGTCCCCTCAGTAAGGCAAGTATATAAAGGTCCCCTCAGTTAGGCATGTATATATAGGCCCCATCAGGCAGGAATATACAGTATAAGTCCCCTAAGTTAGGCAGATATATATCAGCCCCCACAGTTAGGCAGGTAGATATAGGTCACCTCAGGCAGGTATATATAGGCCCCATCAGGCAGGTATATACAAGTCCCCTCAGTTAGGCAGGTATATATAGGACCCCACAGTTAGGCAGATCTATACAGGTCGTCTCAGGCAGGTATAAAAACTGGCAATAAAAATAATAACAATAACACTTACCTTACCTCCTTTCCGAGCCGAGCACCTTCCTGTTCTGCCCGACACTGGCGGTGTGACATTATAACAACTCCAGCGCTGGGACGCTCCTCCGGCAGCACCTCAGCCGTGAAACCTATGCAGAATGACAAGGCTATGCGGCCGAGGAGAGGCAACGGTGTAATGAGATCACTTGAAGCTCACAGAGGGAAATTCAGAGATAAACAAACTAGAAAGTAATGTACATAGGAAGGCTTCAAAAAATCAATAAAAAAAAAGGATCACCCAATAAAAAAATAAAAAATAAACTACATATAATAGTCAAATATTGCTCACCAATATGTGAAAAAAATGTGATGGTTGTGTCTTTTAAATTAGTAAAACTATATTATCTTGGTATAGACATAATCATACTGATCTGCAGAATAAACTTAACATGTTAGTTTCATTGCACATTAAATGCCATAAAACTAAGACCCCAAAAATAACAAATTTGCATTTTTTTCCATACACCCCACAAATTATTTTTGTTTTAGTTTCTTAGTTCATTATACAGTAATTTACAGTGGGAAAAAAAAATATTTAGTCAGCCACCAATTGTGCGAGTTCTCCCACTTAAAAAGATGAGAGAGGCCCGTAATTGACATCATAGGTAGACCTCAACTATGATAGACAAAATGTGAAAACAAATACAGAAAATCACATGATTTCTGTATTTGGAAAGAATTTATTTGCAAATTATGGTGGAAAATAAGTATTCGGTCAATAATAGTGTTAAGCGAACAGTAAAAAGCTCTAGTTCGATTGGAACCCCGAACTTTTGTGAATTCGGTTCAAAGTTCTATTCGAGCTCGAACTTCTAACCCCATTAAAGTCTTTGGGAGAAGATTTTCAGGTTCATTTTATACCTATACAGGTGAGGAGAAGCTGGAATCACCTTCCATAACAGTAAACTGGATACATGGAACAACATAGTGAAGCAAATTTGGCTCTAAGAGTAACAGAAAAAAAATTGAGAGGCTAAAATCCTTCATTTCTTCCAATGGCTAACTGAAAAGATGAGGATAGCTTGCAAGCACGGGCATAGCTATAGGAGGTGCAGCGGTAGTAGCTGCTATGGGGCTCTACATCTTGAGGGTGCCCAAAAGCCCCTTTAACACATAGGAGATTTGGAGATGCTGTGTTATACAATTACTGAACCCCCAAAATGGCAAAAACAGAACTTTTGAGTACTATATGATTTAGCAAATCCAAGCACTCTGTATAATATATATCCATGTATATTATTATTATTATTATTATTATTATTATTATTTATTTTAAAGCGCCATTGATTCCAGGGCACTGTACATTCGAGGAGGTTACATACATAACATAAGTCAAATGAGTACAATGATAAGTGATTAATGACAATTGGCACGACAGAGAGAGAGAGGACCCTACCCGCTAGGGCTTACAATCTACAAGTATATGAGAGTTAGGCATTATGTAAGCCTGCAAATGTTGCCAAATAACAGCTTCTGGGTGTAGAAAAGATGCAGCCAGCAATACCAAACTCCTTAACAATTAATGTCTATGGAGAGGAAAATGCTATCTAACTAACTAAGAGCAGTCTGTACAGTACAGAGAGTGAGCTGAAAATGGCGTTCACAAGGCAATACAGTGAAATATATATAACATTGTCATATGATTTTAGCAGCCAATGAGAGCCCTACACCTCTGCGATTACGTTTTTAACACTCCTATGTGCTTGGGATCATTGTCATGCTGAAAGACCCAGCCACATTTCATCTTCAATGAATGGTAGGGGGTTTCCACTCAAAATTTCACGTTACATGGTCCCATTCATTCATTCTTTCATGTACATGGGTCAGTCGTCCTGGTTCCTTTACAGAGAAACAGCCCCAAAGTATGATGTTGCCACCCCATGCTGCACAGTAGGTATGGTGTTCTTTGGATGCAACTCAGCATTGTGTTTCTACCAAACAGTTCTGTAGATAGAAATCTATTTCTGTTTCTACTAAACAATTGTACTTTGGTTTCATCTGACCATATGACATTCTCCCAGTACTCTTCTGGATCATCCAAATGCTCTCTAGCAAAACTTCAGATGGGCGTGGACATGTACTGGCTTAAGCAAGGGGACATGTCTGGCACTGCAGGATCTGAGTCCCTGGTGGTGTAGTGTATTACTGATGGTAGCCTTTGTTACGTTAGTCCCAGCTCTCTGCAGGTCATTCACTAGGTCCCCCCATGTGCTTCTGGGATTTTTGCTCACCGTTCTTGTGATCATCTTGTGTGGAGCCCCAGATCGAGGGAGATTACCAGTGGTCTTGTATGGGTGCTTGCCTATTACAGATTCAGTCTTCCCAGCCTGGTGCAGAGCTAAAATTTTGTTTCTGGTGTCCTTCGACAAAAAGTTGAAATCTAAGCGATTTTCACATTTTCCGTGATCTCGATTCGATCTGATTTTTTCCTTAAAATCTGTTCAGCAATCGTGGTCGTGGAGTCAGATCGTGCCATTTTTGCATCTTCCTGTACTTTTGGCGGCCAGCCAATCAGTGCCGAGCACAGAGGGGGGTCAAGAACGTCAACAGTGGGGATGTAGGGATCTCATTGGCTGCTAAAATCACATGACCCTGTTTTATCTATGTCGCTGCAATTCTTGCTGAACGCCATTAGCTTCCAGACTGTGAACAGAATGCAGTGCTGTCTCTCTGCTCTGCTTTTTTAAAAGCAGGCAGACACCATCTTCCAGTGTTTTCACCACGGAAAGGCTGCTAGATAGATTAGTTAGATTAGGGGTACAGCAAGATTAGGGAATTCTAGACAGTATTAGTCAGAGATTTGGCTATGGATGCATACTGTATATTTCCATTGCCCAAAACTTCCTTGCAGCAGTATCTGAGAGGAGGGGAGGGGGGGGGCATTTGATTCTGGGGGCAGCTTGTGCAGCAGACACTGCTACAGAAATTTCTCAAAAGAAATCATTGTGATATAGAGATTTATTGCAGAAAATGTCATTCCTTGGCCACAACGTCTGTGATGCAGTGTAATATGGACAGCCAGTGTACTGGACACTGTGATACACAGGTGTTTTGCCAAAAATTTCATTCTTTTACCTAATTTTCCATGCTGCATTTTTTTTTGGGGGGGGGGAACAGACAGTGTAAAAGACCCCGTTCTTCCATAAGACCCAGATTCCCAGATATTCCATAGAAAAAAATCATATTTCTAATTCTTATTGCTTAAGACCACATTGCTTAGCTATTCCGTAGAAAAAAGTCCATTTCTAGACCTACTTGGCAGTTGTAAATTACAAGGACTGAAGGATGATAATGTTGATTGGTTGTCAGACTTCTTCCACCTAATTTCATAGATATTCCATAGAAAAAAATCTGTTTCTACTCCTAGTTGTCAGTTGTCGGAAAAGACCACATTTCGAATATATTCCATAGAAAAAAAAATTATTTCTACTCCAGGTTATCAGTTGTCGGAAAAGACCACATTTCTGAGATATTCTGTAAAAAAAAAATTCTATTTGTACTCCGGGTGGTCAGTTGTCGGAAAAGGCCACATTTCTGAGCTATTCCCTGGACAAAAATTACATTTTTACTCCTGGTTGGCAGTTGTTGGAAAAGATGACATTTCTGAGATATTCCATAGAAAAAAATTCTATTTGTACTCCTGGTTGTCAGTTGTTGGAAAAGACCACATTTCATATCTATTCCATAGAAAAAATATATATATTCTACTCCTGGTTATCAGTTGTTGGAAAAGAACACATTTCTGAGCTATTCCATAGAAAAAAATTCTATTTCTCCTCCTGGTTGTCAGTTGTCAGAAAAGACCACATTTTGGAAATATTCTGTAGAAAAAAAATAAATTTTTACTCCTGGTTGTCAGTTATTGGAAAAGACCACATTTCTTAGATATTCTGTAGGAAAAAAAATTTATATTTACACCTGGTCTTCAGTTGTCGGAAAAGACCACATTTCTGAGATATTCCGTAGAAAACAGTCAATAGCTAGTCCTACTTGGCAGTTGTAAATTACAAGGACTGAAGGAAAAACACTGTCGATTGGTTGTCAGAGTTTCTGCAACACCTAATTTCATAGATATTCCGTAGAAAAAATTATATTTCTACTCCTGGTTGTCAATTGTCGGAAAAGACCACATTTCTGAATTATTCCGTAGAAAAAAAGTCTATTGCTAGTCCTACTTGGGAGTTTTTTGTTTTTTTGTCATTCAAAGAAACTTTATTGCTGTAACAAACAGAAATATTACATTTATGCAAAACATAGTGGTTGTAGCAGGTGCGATAAAAAGTTACTTTTGTATTCTGACAGCATCAAATAAGTCTATACTGTGAAGAGGAATCGTCATCTGCAAGTCCACAAAAATCTGTAAGGTAAACATTATCACAAACAAACCACATTCCAACAAGGCGGATGAGAGAACAGGCATGTCAGGATTTTATTCAGGAGCAGAAAAGAATGGGGAATGTTACATTCCAGTGAACCATCTATACCGCTAAAATGAGAGACATGTGAGGAAAGTGAGAAAACAGATCCAAGACCCCTTTTTTGGGGCCTAAGGGGCCGAAAACAAGGACGATTTTGTTATCAAAAAAAACCCCTTTTAAGTGTGACGACACAGTCATTACAGTTGAATCAACGAAGGAGTAAAACATAACTGAACATAAAAAGAAGGTAAGGGGAAGGAAAGGAAAAAGGAGAGAGGGAAGCCAGCCGATGTCAGGAATCCCCCCGCCAACCCCACAGGTCGATCAGTAAAAGTAGACTGGAACTGATCGGCTGACAAAGATCCCCCCCGTCAAACCCCAAATCTTATAATATTTAAAGAATTCCCCATGGGAACCATCGTATCTCCCCCCATCTGCAGCCCCTGGTATCTCCCTTAACCATTCTGTGATTGAAAAACAGATTGGGGGGGCCCCAGGCCTTGGGTGTTTGTTTTGGCTTCAGTAAGGTAAGTATTGCGGTTTTTGAGGGGAACTTTTGAAAAGCCTTTTTACACCAGGAACGTGGGGTGACCGGATCGTTTCTAGCCTTTCCCCTGTGATTAAATGGAAAATTAAAAACCACCTTAGCCAGAAAGGTTGCAGTGCGCGCATTCTCACCATAATGTAACTAGACCCAACTCCACCTGGCATCGCCAGCGGTATAGGAACTGAGGGATACAAAGTGCTAGAGACGGGCTCTATACCACGGGTTTAGAATTTTAAAGTTAAGTTTTTGTGTTTTATAGAACGTGGTCCCTCGAAGCCGAAAAAAAAACATCAACCCCTTTCATCCCAAAAGTCTCAAGAGATCTTTCTCCCATGCCTTTTGATAGGCAAACCATGGGGTATTCCCCTTTTTAGTTAATAAGCCAAAAACCTGGAGGGGCGTGGGGGGGTTTTTGTCTGTAAGCACCAGGGTTTTAAAAACCAAAAGAGTTCTACCAAAAGGGGAGGCTTGCTTTCTATGCAGAGCATTGTATAATATAGTGGGGTGCACACGCTTTTATGATACGTGTCGGGTGCTGGTATAAAAGGTGAATTTGTTTTTCCCCAAAAAAGCAAAAGATATATGACCGCACTCCAAAAATATTGAGCAAAAAAATTTTTTTATTCCTTCCAAGGTAAAAAACATATACATGCAATAGATGACCAAAGACGTTTGGGGCACATTTGACCTTTTTTCAATAAGTCACAATGGAGTAGAAAAGATAAGAAAAGGGGCCGTGCCCTGTGGAAAGGAGCCTGCCATAGCAGACGACACCGCGCCTGATACAGTGGGGAAACTGGAAAATTTCCCTTTTTGAGAGGAAATGGCTAGTTCCAAGTACAGTTTAATTGTACCTCCCTCATAAACATCCAGCATTAGTGCGAATCCCCTTCCTCCCCGTCCCAGCCCACGGCCCAGGGTTTTTGGCACTCCCCCATTGCCTGAGATGGTGGTAAGCGGGCCACCTGCCTGGAAAAAAGTGCATTGGGGGAAA
>JAODAL010052413.1:0-25996 GCA_025379985.1 Phyllomedusa bahiana
CGAACTATTGTTGCCTGAGCTGCTGCTCTGATCTGTAAACAGCAGTTTTAGACATTTGCTGTATTAAAGGCATATGGACACATGGGAACCTGAAAGAAAATTACTCCTTAACTTGTAATAGAGAGTTCTCTGTGTCATTTGCATTCACTGTTATTTAGAGAAAGGGAGGAATACCCACTGTGTTTTCCTGCTATTTGCTACTATCTTTGTGTTAACATATTGTACTTCCCCCTACACTAGCTGAAAAGAGATTTCTACAAAGCAGCAAGTGTTGGTTCATTGGTTAAAAAAACTGGAATATTTCTGGATTTATTTTGTTGTATAGTAGCATAGAAATATAAATAAAAACACAACATTATTAAAGTACATACCTATTTAACAAATTTGAATTTTTATTTTAAATATTCACAATTCTTTTTTAGACTACAGTAATTTCTTCTCCATACCTTACATTTGCTACATATACTTCCTCTCATATTTTCAGAAGTCTCGGAGGCATGCAGTCCAATGTGATAATGCTCTCTACAGTGTGCCAACCAGTAGAAACATTATTTTTTGATGATGTGTAGTGTTTCGCTGATGTAAAACAGCAAAAAAGTGGTTATCTTTTGCAAAATTGCAAAGTACCCAAGAAACTATTTTGTACACAATTCCACCAATATACACAAAGAGGACATATAACAGTAGAATTGTCAAGGGAATCTTGGCATCTTTACTCAATGTTTTCCGTTTTGTGGCGTGTTTTAGGACTGCCTGATAAAGGCAGTTTCCATATTATTTCAATAAATTAATCAAAATACCAAAGAAATAAGGCACGAGGAAAAGAACAGAAGAAAGTTGACCAAAATTGATGCTTGGAAACATGCTGCTGCAGAAGGTGAGCCTCCTGTAGAACAAATGCCACAATACTGTCACTAGGACCTTAGCTGTCTTTAGCCAAGGGAATTGAGTACAAGAGCCAACATCCATTTGCACAAACAATTACAAGAACTTACATTACTATGATACCCCTTCTGTGTCCCCAACCCCTGCATATCTTAATTTTCTGGGTTATAACTACCTAAGGCCTACCTACCTGAGTAATATCTACCTACCTGGGGCCTATCTACCTAGGGAATATCTACTTACCTATTTGAGGAATACCTTACCTACCTACCTAGGGAAAATCTACCTATATAGAGTACCTACCTAGCTACTTGTGGCCTACTTACCTGGAGAATATCCACTTACTTGAGGCCTGCCTACCTACCAAGGGTCTTGCCTTGCTGGGGCCCTGCCTGTCTGTGATCTTGCCAACCAACCCTCCTACGTAGGGCCTTGCCTATCTGCCTAGCTACGACTTTACCTACCAATGACCCTACCTACCTACAGGGTTGTTATCTACTTAATTGATGGCCTATGTAACTAGATACTGATTTGAGGGGCTACCTACCTAATAGCATGGTTTGGCTAACTCATTTGGGGGGTCTACTTGAGGTCTAACTACCAAAATGTGTGTCTAGCTACCATATTTAAGGTCACATTTAGTATTTTTGCTACCCTAGGAACTTTAAATAGCCATCAGCCAAACTCTTTTTAGAGTTTCTGTATTTTTTCAGGTTTCCTCATTGGACTCTATCGGATTCATTGGACAATGTCGGACCAGCTTTGGATCCATTTCTTTAATAAAATGGTCACATAGCACAGTGGTAGGTGGTAGGAAGATTTGTAACAAGTCTTTTTTTTTAGTGTTAACACACTTTCAGTAAAGCTTTAGATAATTTTATAATCTAGTTTTTCTTATGTATAGTTTTTATTTAAATCACTCCTGTTCGCATAAAGTGTAAACTGAACATAAAATTAGATGGCCATATGGATTTTGAATTATTAGAGTATTGCATTGAGATTCGAGTCCAGACTGAGTCTACACAAATCATCTTGCTTCTAAAAATAAATTCTCTGCACTTAAATCATTCCTTTGGTGATTCGTTACATTTTTACACAGGAACTGCTTTGTTGCCTAAAAGGTGTAATGATGGTTTAACATGGCCTGCTTTGTCATTGTGAATGACCTTAACATTTATTTAAAATTCTGTTTTTAATAATTTGATAAATTTACTATGATTGTGTTTCATAAGGACAAAGTAGCTAAATGATCTAAATAACCATTAAGCTACTAGTTAATTAAGTTAGGCAGGCTTATCATTCATCACAAAAATAGAGGAACTTCACATTTGCAAGTTAAGACTGTAAATTACCATATCCATCTGTGCTCTTTTTAGACATTTTTAATAAGAAGTTCTTTTCAAAATTTGAATAGCATTAGAAGGGATTTTTCATCTGTTTTAGTGAATAAAGGTTGAACTCTGTAGTGATTTGTGGTTAAAAAATCATAAAGGCGAAAAGAGGTATCCAACTTTGAGCACTATTAATTTCAACCGATACAGATCTGATATTCTGTGGCTATATTATTTCTTAATAATTTTCCATAGGCAGTCAGATCTAATTTTTTCAGGTATAGAGCTCAAAATCCCTGCATAGAAATGGCATTAAAACCCCTTACCGACATCGGACTTATGGATACGCCCTGATGCCGGTAGGGGGCTTTGTAGTGGGATCGGGTGTTAGAGTTGCTATTTAAATTACTGGAGCTATTTAAATTACTTAATTATAGGGTGGACAACCCCTTTAAATGAGTTTTCTCACCACATTGATTAGTTTTAAAGATGTAAGCTACAGGTAAATAAAGACTATTAACATTGTCATTGCTGTTCTGATATTGCTTTGTTTAAGTGCTAAAGGAGATTTTATTTCCTGCTTGTGTACACAGTTTCTCTAAGTTAATGAGCAACTCTTTCTGCTCAAATTGCTCCAGCAGCCCTGGACGACCATGGTGATGTCACGCTCTACTGTGTATAATGAGGAAAGCAGCAGCTTGTTTCTCTATGCTATTAAAACTTTTACATTTTAGAGCTATGTAGCCTCCTGCCTTATTGTTTACACCCTTCTGTTAGCAATGTCCCTGCAAGAGGCTCAACTAGGAATAGCAGAGCTGATATGTCAATTGTTGCTGTGGAATGGGCATTAGTGTATAGGCAAGATGCAGTTCTTTGGTTAATGGTTATAGGAGCAGGATTTAGTACAGGGGTTCCACAAGTTATAATTGCCACAGGATACAATATTTTCAATGGACAATGGTCTTTCCTGGGATATTGTATCTTGAAACCAGACACACCATATAATGTCACAGCCACTGCTGATCTGCAGCTCATGCAATGGAAAATCCAATCAATAATCTTGAACATTTTACTTGTAAAACATCTGTATTAGTGCAGTGCATACAGTGATTGGCGGTTCAGTAGCCTCAGTGCCTTTGGGCACCAGGCGAGAGGCGCATTTTCTTTTTTTTTCTGCATGAATAATGTTATAAAGTGATACAGTCCTTAAATCATCTTACATGCAGGAACATATACGTTTGTTTTTTCAATCTATACTAACTAGCAAAAGGGTAACAATGTTTTTAACTTCTGACTTTCTGGCTCCATATGTCACCAACCACTACAGCTTTGAACGTGAAACTACTATAATTTTATAGATAATTATCTTTGATATCTCACACATAAATTTGACTTGCAAATATTGAGCACATGCTTAATTATGCAGATTCTTGCCATGTACTGTTTTGCTCCCAGTGGTAGAACAATGTTATTCTTCTTGTATATTACAAATTACAACCTGTTCTCACATCCCCTAATAGCTCAGTGCATTATTATGTTGATTCCCAAGTGAAAGGTCCCCCGGAAGCCCACTGCCGGATCTTTGGTGCCTTTTAAGCCTTTAGAGAAGGTGTTCCTTGTGCCTTGTCCGTGTTCTCCATGTACCGTACTGTTCTGCTTCCGTCCCTCGACCATGAGCCTCTGCCGCTTGTCCTCTGTCCTCTGCCCATTTTTTGGTTTCTCAATGAATAAATGATTTAAAAAAATAAATAAAATATGTGGGATCCCCCCCATTTTTTATAACTAGCCAAGGTAAAACTGACAGCAGCAGCCTGATACTATCAGGATGGAAAGATCCATGGATATCAACCCCTTTACATCCTAAAAATACCAGCCCAAAGCTAAATCAGAAGCAGAACATCACATTAGGATAACCATCTGATGGTAACCCAGCTCTTCCAAATGTCCCTGATGCATTGGGTACTGCGGTGACAAACCACCAATCGCTGACACCAAGCTCGAGTGATAGTAATTAAGAGACATCTTTTAGACATTTCCACTAGTAACACTAGAATAAGACTGAAAAAAAAGATACAAAATGCAAAAAAAATGTTTTATTTAAATAAACATTCCCCAACAAGATACACCATTTTATTAACGAAATTAATCCAACGCTTGTCCGACGCGTCCAATGAGTCCAACATAGTCCAAAGGGGAAACATGTATAAAAATAAAAACATTACAAATAAACATGACAGTACTAAAGTCTCTCTCCTACATCCTCTGTAGTTCATGCCTGCAGCTGATTTTCTGAAGTTGCAGAACTCGGAGTTCAACCTGCACAATATGATTCTGGGGGGTACTGACCACAGCTGTTGCACAATCTCCCACAGGAAGGCCCCCCCAATGAGATTGTAAGCTATGCTCATTGGGGGGGGAGGGCTCCTCTCTCCCGCCCTTTCCCCCACCATTGTGTTACGTATCCTAGAGTAAACAAAAAATACAACCCCCACAGCCCATTCACCTCTACGTATCACCCCATAGCCTCCTCATCTTCAACTACCACCCCCTACCACCTCCACCTATCACCCGATAACCTCCCCATCATTACCTATTGCAACATAGCTTTCTCACCTTCAACTATTACCCAATCACCTCCCCAGATCCACTTAGCACCCCATATTGAGTTTGTACAGAGTCGAGCACAGGTAGGGAAGTGCTGGAAAAGTTAGAATTCTAAGATATTTATGTTGTAAATTCTGCCGGGAGAAGTCGTCATGACTAGTGTTGAGCGATTGCGTTGGCTATCGAGATCGATCGATAGTCGATAGTCGGCCGCTATCGATAAGGTTTTTTTGATAGTGAGCGCGATTATGACGATGACCATTAAAGTCTATGGGAGAGCAACAAACACCTTCATTTTTAAACCCCCAAACAAGGCTGGAGAAGCTGAAATTAACATCCACAACAGTCAAATGGATACGTGCTACATCTTAGGCACCACACTAGGTTATAAAAGTCACAAAAAAAAAAGTCACAGACCATTCACTATCCCTGTCTTGAAACCAAAAGCCTGCCCCTTAAACCTGCATCACCCACAAATTGAAAAGTGCCAGAAGCAGTATGATTTAAAATCATCATCTTACTTGAACTGGACATTGAATATTCCTGTCCGGGGCCACAGCATGAGCCCCAAACCTGCATGACCCCCACATTTAAAAAGTGCCAGAAAAAGGAGCCCTTTCCCACCACCATTTTATTTGAACGGGACATTGACTATACCTGTCCTGGGCCACAGCATACCCCCCAAACCCTTTCATGACCCCCACATTTAAAAAGTGCCGGAAAAAGGAGTCTTTCAACTACCTTTTTAGTTTCACTGGACATTGACTATACCTGTCCTGGGCCACAGCATGACCCAAGGCCGGAGTTACAGTGGGTGCGGTGAGAGCCCAGGCTGGCGTCCGTCATCTATTAACACGCAGGTTAAAATTCCCTGATTACGCAGCAACGAAAACTGTCGTGCTGAAGCAGAGTGCGGAAGCGGAAGTGTGAGAACTCCAGCCTTCCTCATACACAGTCAATACCTGGGTACCTTGTCCCTCCGTATGAGTGTGGACCAATTGAGCTTCACTTGGAAAACTGGTGGTTAAACACTCTGTTACACCCAGGTGCCCCTTTTTCTTGGCATTCTTTTTCTCCATTTACTCCCAAAGTGCTGGAGGAAATGGTCTATGTACTTTGTTTTCTGTCCGTGCTCCATACTCCATGTCCTCTGAATAACCTACATCTGGTCAAGTTTTCCTGTACCTCCCTTGTACAATTCAGAGGAATTTTTTTAACAGCTATTTTGTACATGCAAGTTTTTTAGTACTTTAATTCTAGAAAACACATTTTTAAAATAGGATGGAAAACCCACCATGTCTTTGTTTCTCTTTTTTCATTGTATTAAATGGGTTGTCTCAATACAGGGATTGATAGCTATGTAAAGATCTTGCAAAAACAAGTCATTTTGCAATATGTGTCCATTAACAGTGTCCTACCTATTCCTGTTTCTGACAGCACCATCACCCTTGAGCCACTCTTGATAATTGTGAAAACAAATGTCTGTTAGAAACAAAATTTTTTTAGAATAGGACCTGTAGTATAGCTGCATGTCACAGCAAAATGCCCCCAAAAAATTCAAAGCATGACCCATGAGCCACTTTGGACAATTGTGAAGAACAAATGTCTGTTAGAAACAACATTTTTTTGAAATGGGAAACCTCTAGTATAGCTGCATGTCCACAGAAAAAATGCCCCCAAAAATTCAAAGCATGACCCTTGAGCCATTTTGGACAATTGTGAAGAACAAATTTCCCTGTTAGAAACAACATTTTTTAGAATAGGACCTGTAGAAATAGCTGAAATGTCACAGCAAAAATGCCCCCAAAAATTCAAAGAAATGACCCTTGAGCCACTTTGGACAATTGTGAAGAACAAATGTCCGTTAGAAACAACATTTTTAGAATAGGACCTCTAGTATAGCTGCATGTCACATCAAAATGCCCCCAAAAATTCAAAGCATGCCCCCTGCTCCACTTTTGACAATTGTTAAGAAAAAATGTCTTATAGAAACAACATTTTTTTCGAATAGGACCTGTATTATTGCTGCATTTAAAAGCAAAAATGCCCCCAAAAATTCAAAGCATGACCCTTGAACCACTTTGACAATTGTGAAGAACAAATGTCTGCTAGAAAAAAATTTTTTTTTTATAATAGGAACTGAAAGAAATAGCTGCCATTTAAAAGCAAAATGCCCCAAAAATTCAAAGCATGACCCTTGAGCCACTTTGGACAATTGTGAAGAACAAATGTCTGTTAGAAACAACATTTTTTTAGAAGCATGGTTCTCTCTCCGGTACGATAATCCGTAGGGAAAATGGTGAGGCTTGTAACAAAAGCGCAGATGTATTCCAAAGTAACCCAGTGATAAGACTCCAGGAGAAAGCCCCGTGCTCACCTGATGCGGCTGTACAGATTACGGTACAGCACGCTATATCACTTGTGGCGCTGAGCCCGCAGGTAGATCACTGGGAAGATCAGCAGCTCCGGAAAGATCCCGCCGCGGGTTCCACGTGGGACGCCGGGGAAATGAAGATTCAAAGAAATAACTGTATCATATTCCGGCCGTTCAGTTAGAAGAAGGGATCAGAGTATCTAGAGCGCTTTGAAGGTAGAAAGCTATATTTTATATACAAAAACATTACGCGTTTCGCCGACTTCACACTCAGCTCTCTCAGATGAAATAATCACAGCAACATAATGGATTTATATACCATTGTAAATAAAATTTTATCAAATTTCTATAAGTTTTATATTAGCATATTTGCATATTTTATCATATTTTATGTAAATTTTTATTTACATAAAAAGTTCCCTTTCTTACATATATTTTTAACATTATTGAATATCGCTTCCCTGGTTTCTTTTAATCAGTTTTATAAAGTATAAATCTATCCATTTTTATTTATTTTATCCCACACATTTTTTCTCATACGCGCTGCTACGTTTGTATACATATACACTACAACTTGCACTAAAATAAGTTGTTATAAATTTTTTAATATATAAAGTTTTAATGTTGCTCTGTTTATAATACAAATTATTGCAAATCCGGTGAAGCAGCACATATCGCTGTTTTTCATATGTTCCTTACTCGTGATGATTCATTTCTCTAAACTGTTTCAGCTGCGTATTTGTTTGTTTTCCCGTTTTTATTCAGCCTCGATCTGAGGTTCAAATCGTTTGTCCATTCACCCTCGTTCTGACTTTCAATGGTAAAATAAAATCCATTATGTTGCTGGGGATTATTACATCTGAGGAAGCTGACGTGTGAAGTCGGCGAAACGCGTAATGTTTTTTTAAATAAAATATAGCTACACCTTCAAAGCGCTCTAGATACTCTGATCCCTTCTTCTAACTGAACGGCAAATTTCCGACTACAGTTTATTTCTTTTAAACAACATTTTTTTTATAATAGGCCTGTAAATATTGCTGCATTTCAAAGCACATGACCCAAAAAATTAAAAAAAATGACTTCTCACCACTGTTAATAATTGTGTGGGAGAAATGCCACTTAGAAGCCACATTTCTGTTCCAAAGGGCCATGATTATTGCTGTATCTCACAGCAACATGACCCCAAAAAATTATAAATAGACTTCTCAGCCACTGTTAAAAATTGTGAGGAGAAATGGCACTTAAAAGCCACATTTCTGTTCCAAAGAACCATGATTATTGCTGTATTTTCACAGCTACATGACCCCAAAAAATTATAAAAAATGACTTCTCAGCCACTATTAAAAATTGTGAGGGAGAAATGCCACTTAAAAGCCACATTTCTGTTCCAAAGGACCATGATTATTGCTGTATCTCACACAAAATGACCCCAAAAAATTATAAATATGACTTCTCAGCCATATTAAAAATTGTGAGGGAGAAATGCCACTTAAAAGCCACATTTCTGTTTCCCAAAAGGGCCATAATTATAGCTGTAAACTCACAGCAACATTACCTCAAAACCATTGACAATGCGAAAACTTCTAAAAAAAAATAAGTAAATGGAATACGGTTTTGTCAGAAACCTCGTGTCTTTTACATCTCCTCACGAAAAAAACCAGCAAAAGAACTTTTGGGGAAAAGAGAAAAAAAATTGCAGAAAGAAATGTCATTTTAAAAAAAACATTTCAAAGGAACCATTCTGTTTGAAAGGAAGTAAAGTAACCCAACTAATTGGTGACCTGGGCAATTGGGCCACAACACATCAAGATCCATGCCTATTCCTTGATGAAAGTCAAACGACCACATTATCTGGGGAAAGCCAGATGCGTTTGTCTTTAATGACTCCTCCAGCTGTGCGAAGGTCCGCTCAGATATGCCCTTTTGCTGCTGGGCAGGACAACCCCCTTTATGGGTGGCGAGCGACTGGGGCCATTCGTCCATTTTGGTCCCCAGAAGTCTTTTGGGGTCCGGAACACATACAAAAACACGGTGTTGAACGCAGATAGTCGTGCACCATAAAATCTTAACTGTCTCTGTGTGTTGGATGTTTCCCAGCTTTCTTTTTTTGGTGGGGTGGTAAATAAAGATTCCCAGAGGTCACCCATTGGCTTCTGCCACCTTGACTGCTGCTGCTGCGGCAGGGCTACTTGGCATTTTACTGCTTCACGTCGCTGAGTTTTCCCCATGACATTTGAAGAACGGAAGCAGACGCAACAGATGTTCCATTGACAATCAGCAAGTCTCCTTTTCCTGCTTTTTACTCTCTATTGGGTGGGGGAAAAGGAAAGTGCTGAGTTTTTTTTGTACCGGGACCCAGGGGGGGTGGCCACCCAGTAACTGTTGTTCATTTTGTTGGCCTTAATGCGGGATCATTTGGGGAAATGGAGCATCCAAGCCTCATTTAAGAGGAGCCTTGTTTCCCAAGCCTTGGTCGGGGGGGGGGTACAGCAAACGATTTTTCCTCACTTCCTCCTCCCCCCTCAAATTCGCGCCAACCTTTTTCCCAAGGCGGGAAACTCGGTAAGCGGTGTCTAGAATCCCTCCTCCTCCTCCTCCTCCTCCCGCTGCCTCCGGCACAGCTTCAAACAGCTTCAAAAAAAATGCCCGACTTGCCTGAAGATCACCCTAGAGCTGATGCCCACCTTGCACTAGCCTGACCCCAAACCCCACTGCCAAAATGAAGACCGATGAAATTGTAAACGTCGGGCCTTGTGGTTTACGGAGAGAAAGGCTCCTGTCCGCACTTGTCCTTCTCCTCCTCCATCGCTGGCGGGACCTGTTTTTTCAAGTGTCCAATGATCGTTCCAAACTAAATCACCCAATGCTTAGCTGAAAAGGGCATTGTCCGCACTGACCTTTTGGGGTGGCTTTTTCAATACGGGCAAGGATGGTGCAGAGCCTTTACCTGCCTCCACCTCGGGGGCTCAACACCCCGAGGTCCGCACCGCTGCTTGTCAGGCCTTTTGGTCACCAAACTGGAAAATGGCTTTGCGCTGCTCCCACAATCGCGGGAGCAGTTGAGGGAATTCCACGTGTTCCACGTCAACAATAACGGTTGACGGGGGGCTAGCGACGCTGCAATGCAGCCAGGCAGGATAAAGCAGGGGGGCAAACAAGGGAAATGCGAACTTTAACTTCGAGCCTTCCTCAGGGGGCAGTCCAACCCGGGAACTTTTTAGAAATTTCTGGACACAAGGTTCATGACATGTCCAGGCAAGGAAATTTCCCACCCTACCGACTTAAGGGGGCCAGCAGTTTTTCCCCCATTATCGCACACCACCTTGCTGACACAAGTTCTTGGCACCCAGCCAGCGTCGCTCTTTGCTTAGAGCCATCCACATTTTCCTGACCGTTTGGACGGTCTCCAAGACAGATTAATTTCAACAGGGCCCGGGTTTCCTCTGGACACGGATCCCACCAGGGGCCCTTTTGGGGGAAAAGAACCCTCACCACCCCTGGGGTTTTGAAGAGGTGCCCTAGCCTGAGAGCCCCGCACCCCCCCAGAGACATCCACCCAGCTCACCCAGTGAGCTGTCACAGAATATAGCGGCCTTGGCCGTGCTTACTAGTCCATGTTCGGTGTCAATGGACTTTTCCGCCACAATCGACAACCCTGAAATTTTAGATGACACAGGCTGGCCGGGGCGGGACGTTTTTTCGGCCCAAAGAAATGCCTGCCGCATCTGGTATTGGGGGAAGGGAAAGGCCATACTGACAACCCATCTGTGTCCACAAAAGGGAAAAGGCAACTTTTTCCAAAGGGCCAAAAGCCTGGCAATCCGACATTCGGGCTTTTGGTTTTGGGGAGGGTTTTTGGGTTAAAGTGTTTCTTCGCTCCCAAACCGGGAAGACAAAGGGGCTGCTAGACTGCCCCGCTGTACAGCAGCGGGTCGTCAAACTGGGGGGAAGGGAGGGGGGTGGGATGGGTCCGTGGTGGGGGGGGGGGGGGGGGGGGGGGGGGGGGGGGGGGGGGGGGGGGGGGGGGGGGGGGGGGGGGGGGGGTGGTGGTTTTTGGCCAAGTGTTGCCCCCCATTTCAACCATGCTTCGCCATGTACTAACATGTTGGTGGGGGTTTAACCCCCCAAGGGTTTTGCCTCTACTTAAAGCGTTTACGGGAAAAAGGGGGCATATGACATCGCTGGGGAATCAAGGCTTTCTCAAAGAAGGCCCCGGGGTTGAGAGGGGTCCTGGACCTTTTGACACATAACGAAGCGGGGGTTTGCGCGACCGTGGCTGGCGGAATCATATCAGCGGACTTCTGCACCGCCCCTTCCCTTTTTTGAGGCGGGAAACCCCAAATGACACTACCCCATCGTCTTTCCTCCCGTCCGGATGTAGCGCTCGCAAGCAAATTCTGCTGAAAGACCACTTGGATCCGCAATGTCTCATCATCATCATCAACACAAGTGACCCCGTCGTCCTGACATTCGCATCCAGAGCGCGGGGTACAAGCAAGAGGGGCTGCAAGGCGTTTGCCGGACCCCGGGGATTTTTTTGCCCTTTTACCGGGGTTCCCTTTTCCTCCTCTGATGGCATCAAACTGGGCTCAAACAGAGAAAACATCCCTTTGGCCCTTGACCTTTTAACATCCTTCTACCCCCAACCGCATTTTGTCATCAAAGAGGTCTTCAGAAAATGGAATTTTCCACATGTGGTACACAGTTACATTTGGGGTGCTTTAAGTTTGGGCGGGGCTGGTGATCTGATACACATTTGTGGCCGTGACTGGGAGGGGCGAGGAGGGAAAACTGCTGGATGCAGTTGCATTAACCACGAAGACAGATTGGGACGCGCTCTTACGAGATTCACAGGGCCCTGACCCCCGCGATGCAGGCCTGACGGTCCTCAACTGACGACCGCGGCAGCCCGGTTGCGCCAGCCTGGAAGAGCACCTTCTCTCGTACCCCACCCCATTCCTACCCCCCTCTTTGCCGCTTACCACCTGAATTTTGCTCCATGTTCAGAAATATAAAAAATTTTAGAAGGTTGGAAGACATTTGGAAAGTCCTTTTTAAAAAACGGGAAAATCACAGCTATTCTCAAACCCCAAATCAAACAAAATTCTGATTCAAATATAACTGCAAATAGATCTATCAACAAAGCTGGGCCCGCGCCCAAAATGGAAAAAAAAACACGTATCGAAATGTATTCGGATAATAAAAGGTATTTTTGGCACTATCAAATTTACCTGTGGGGACTACAAAAAAGCGTATTCAAATTTTAAATGCAAAATAATCTATCAACAAAACTGGCCCGCGCCCAAAATGAAAAAAAACGTATCTGAAATGTACGGAAAAACAAGTACTTTTGGGACCTACAATTTACCTGTGGTACTACAAAATTGCTGTATTCAAATTTAACTGCAAAGTAGATCTATCAACAAAAGCTGGGGCCGCGCCAAAATAAAAAACACGTACTAAAAGATTCGGATAAACGGGATTTTTTTCCCTATCAATTCACCTGTGGCTACAAAAATTTCAGATTTAAATTTAAAATGCAAAGTAACTTCAAAAAAAGCTGGCCCGCGCCCAAAATGAAAAAACACGATCTGTAGTATGCGGATAATACAAGGTATTTTTTAACCTTTTAATTCACCTGTGGTGACTACAAAATTGCATATTCACTTTTAAATCAAGGTGCCCAATGAAAAAAAGCTGAGTGCGCCAAAGGGCAAAAAAAACTATCTGTAATGTATTCGGGTAATAAAAGTATTTTTTGGGACCTATCAATTCACCTGTGGAAAAAAAAACACAATTGCTGACAAATTTAACTGCAAGGTGTCTCTATCAACAAATCGGACGGGGAAAATGCAAAAAACACTATCTTAATTTTTTCGGGTAATAAAAGGTTTTTTTTGGGACCTATCAATTCACCCGTGTAACTAACAATTGCTGGATTCAAAATTTTAACTGCAAGGGGGCCTATCAACAAAACTGGACGGGAAAATGCAAAAAAAAAATGTATCTGTAAGTATTCGGGTAATAAAAGGTATTTTTTTGGCACCCATCAATTTACCCGGGAACACACAATTGCTGGTTTCAAATTTATCTGCAAGGGGGCTCTATCAAAAACTGGACTGGGCAAAAGTGAAAAAAAAAACGTATCTGTAATGTATTCGGGTAATAAAAGGTATTTTTGGCACCTTTCAATCACCTGTGGGGACTACAAAATTTCTGCATTCACCTTTAAGTGCAAGGGCCTCAATGAACAAATCTGGACTGGGCAAAAGTGCAAAAAAACTTTTCTTAATGTATTCGGGTAATTCAAGGGATTTTTGGCACAAACAACCTGTGCTGACTACAAAATTGCTGGATTCTAATTTAACTGCAAGGTGGATATATGAAACAAAGGTGGAATGGGCAAAATTGAAAATGAACACCTATCTGAAATGTATACTGATAATTGTGGAGTTTTGCACCTAACAAAGACACCTGCAGTTACTAGAAAAGATGTGTATCCTAATGTAAGTTCAGGCTGCCCAATATCCAGGAAATATTTCAATAGAAAACTGTTAATAATAAAGCTATTGCAGTGCAATGTCTACACTAAGTCTTGGTGAACTTTATCCAGTATTCTTTATAGAGCTTGTCTGTGTTTACAGCGGTAGATGCTCCTTTAAAATTCTCTACCTAACTACATAAAATCTTCCAATCTCTAATCTAACTAAGTTGTAAGGATCACAGCTAAGAGTAGAGCTTTCTCTGTGAAGAAATAGATTAATTTCGCTGAGCTGTTTGGACACAAGCAGAGAGCATGTCCTTCTGCTCTGAGACGCTGAGAGACACTGAGGCTGAACAGGAAGGGCTGTTCTATGTAAAACGAGGTCATGTGATTTTTCCAGCCAATCGCAACCATACACATCCCAGTCATGACGTCGCACACACATCTCACCCTGCTCTATTCTGTAAGCTGATTTGCTGGCTGCCAAAATGACAGGAAGCGCCGAAAATGGCGCGATCTTAATAGATGATGCACAGATTTTAACCTAAATTATCGCATGATCTAAAAATTTCGATCAACATAAAAACTGTGCCGATTTCAACTTTGTCGATAATAATCGGTCAACACTAGTCATGACGGTCTGGACAGGAGGGAGAAGGAAAGGGAAAGAGAACAACTGCAGTCATAGAAGATATTTGCAGTGAGTCCCTGAATGTAGCTGCACTGTAATCATGTAAAAATCTACAGAACCTGTGTACACGGGTATCTACCACTATATGTTCACTGTATGAAGGTAATATATGGTTTACAGAGCCTGTTTACATTATCTACCACTATATGGTGACTGTATGATGGTAATATACAGTCTGTAGAGCCTGTGTACACTGCTATATACCTCTATATGGTCACTGTGTGGCGGTAATATTGGTAGTAATGTAATAGTTTAGATTCAGACATAGTTTGGTGGCATCTCCCAGCTCTCCTTGATGCTGCATAGGTTATCCAATGCCCAGGAAATCTGGATGATGGCAAACCCCTCAATTAGCTTTCAGGGCCATTGCACAGTTAGGTGTAATAGGCGTGATCTTTTTGTGAAGGCAGTGTCGGAATGGGGGGTCTGGGGCCCACAGGGGAGTTGATCTTGGGGGGCCCACCCTACTGTACATGAAAATATTACCGGCCTCTCGGACATAAACGCATCCATTTTACCACATAATACAGTGTGCAAAACAGAACTGTATTGTGTAGTACAATAGCAAGAGAGTCACATATCTGTCTATGGCACATATCTGTCTGTCTAGCATATCATAGACAGGGCTAAGTAGCTCCATCCATATCCCCCACCGGCCCATATACAATATCCCCCTCCACCCACATACAACATCACCCACCACGGTTCCCTTGGTCACTCACCTCGCCACCTTCTAAAAAAAACACCAGCAAGAAATTAAAATTGTAATTCCCATCACAGGGTAAGCTGTTCTCTCACTTTTACAATAAGGGACAAGTGTACACGGGAAATACTAAAAATTCTATATAAACATAGGATTTAAACCAATATATCACTGCAAATTATAATCCCTGCCACTAAACTAACACCAATATAACCTACAGCACTGCCATATGGAGACCACACAGAGGTCAGACACCAGCTCAGGTGTAACCTACAACACCGCCATATAGAGACCACATAGAGGTCAGACACCAGCACAGGTATAACCTACAACACCTCCATATAGAGACCACATAGAGGTCAGACACCAGCACAGGTATAACCTACAACACCGCCATATAGAGACCACATAGAGGTCAGACACCAGCTCAGGTATAACCTACAACACCACCATATAGAGACCACATAGAGGTCAGACACCAGCTCAGGTCACATCACATTACAGTGAATACAGCACTGATCGAGTATAGAAGTAAAATAACCCCTGAAATCAGGGACTCACCGGAGATGTCAACTGATGAGTCGTTCTCTTCTCTTGAGTCGTTCTTATTCCCTTTTCTTCTGCATCCGTTCCACACCGCCATGATGACTTGTCCCGGCCACCACTCATCCCTGCAGAAATTATACACAAATATCTTAGAATCCTCAATTTTCCAGCATCTCTTTACCCATTCCCACCTCTGTACAAACTGCCCAAGGGGTGGGAGAGCAGGTACAAGCCATAACTTAGACGCCTATTATCCTAAGGGGTTGGAGGGTGGGGAGAGGACTAACCCCCTGGAGATAATGCAGGAGTATACAGGCAGTTAGGGACTCCCTTTAGGTAGTATACAGGCAGTTAGGGCTTCCCTTGCAGTAGTATACTGGCAGTTAGGGCCTCCTTTAGGTAGTAGGCAGGTAGTTAGGGGCCTCCTTAGCTAGTGTGCAGGAAGTCAGCCCCCCCCCCCTTTAGCTAGTGTGCAGGAAGTCAGCCCCCCCCCCCTTTAGCTAGTGTGCAGGAAGTCAGGGCCCCCTTTAGTTTGTAGGTTGTCAGGGCCCCCTTTAGGTAGCCAGGGCCCCCCCTTTAAGGTAGCCAGGCCCCACTTTAGGTAGCCAGGGTCCCCTTAAGTAGCCAGGGCCCCCTTTATGTAGCCAAGGCCCCCTTTATGTATCCAGAGCCCCCTTTAGTTAGCCAGGGCCCCCCCTTTAAGGTAGTCAGGGCCCCTTTAAAGTAGTCAGGGCCCCCTTAAAGTAGTCAGGGCCCACTTTAGGTAGTCAGGGCCCCCTTAAAGTAGCCAGGGGCCCCCCTTTAGGTAGCCAGTGGCCACTCTGGTAGCCAGGGGCCCCAAAAAGTAGCCAGGGGCCCCCCTTTAGGTAGCCAGGGCTCCCCTTAAGTAGCCAGTGGCCCTCGTAATTAGCCAGGGGTCCCTCTGGTAGTCAGGGGCCCCCTTTAGGTAGTCAGGGCCCTCTTAAGTAGCCAGGGCCCCCTTTAGGTAGTCAGGGGCCCCCCTTAACGTAACCGTGGGCCACCCTTAAAGTAGCCAGGGGCACCCCTTTAGGTAGCCAGGGGCCCCTCTGGGAATCAGGGCCCCCCCTTTAGGTAGCCAGGAGCCCCATTAGATAGTTAAAAAAATAAACAAACAACCACTTACCTCGCACCCGCTCCTGGCCGCTCCGATCTCCCCGCCGGCCTCTACTGCCGTCCTGCATAGGCGGCGCGGTGAAGTGACGTCACCGCGCCGCCTACGTTAGCAGTAGGGGCCGGCGCCCGGCAGGCTGAAGGCCTAACACCTTCAGCCTGCCAGGGAGATCAGCGGAGCACAGCGCTAGTGGCGCTGTGCTCTGCTGACACCGCGCAGCCCCGGGAGTCGGGGACATTAGTCCCCGGCTACCGGGCCGGTCTCCGGGCGCTTGGGGCCCCCAGCGGCTAGGGGGGGCCCACCGGGGGATTCACCGGTCCCCCGGCGGCCCAGTCCGAGCATGTGTGAAGGGGTGGGGATTTTATGTAAAAGAGATTTATGTGATTTATGCAAATCTCTCTGACACCATTTTGAAAAGTACGGCTTCAGCAAAAATAGAAATACAAGGAAAACAAAGGCCTCTAAATAGCTGAGTAAGCAAACAGATTACAAGATACAATCACTAGAACTGTACCAAACAGAATAGAATTAGATATACAGAAGGTACCAATCACTAGACCAGAACACTAGCAGATTCCCAATCTCTCAGGACATGCCATATACTCTGCACCTGGCTGCCAACCTAAAGGAGCTTTGCAGAGGCTAGCAATTACTACGCTGTCAATAAGCTTCTGGTACATGAGCTGATCTGCCCTGAAAGTTGCTTGAAATGGTTTCACTGCCTCACAAGAGATCTAATATAAAAGGAGATCATTTCTGCCATTCGTAACTTATTCTGCAACTGTAATGAACCAAGTGCCTGTGTGTTCATTACATCCCAGTGAAAAGAAAAACAAAGGTTTTGATGAAATAGAGAAAGATGAGATCTGAAAAAGTACAGGGAAATTATATGTACAGTAAGTATATTAGAATGTTATGTTTATACAAAGAGCATCGTTGCAGCTAGAATACTGACTTAAGAATAAATTAATATTGCTGACAGATTTGGTTATAAAATAAAGGGAAACTCCTGTGAAAACCATAGTTTCCTATGGGAATACTCACCCATTGTGTCTGATATTTCTGAAATTTCTTGTAGGTTGTGAATACTAAAGAAACATTTCAAAGAGTAAATGGGCCATTGCTCAATACACTCAAAAATGCACTGGATGCCAATTGCTAATCTTAGCCCTGTGTGTTCTGCAGTTGTCAATAAATTTCCACCAGGCTGCTCCCTGTTTCCTTTCGATGATGTAGAGCTACTGACAAACAATTCTCTTTGCCTCTCCTCCTGTGAGCTACAGGTTACACTGCCTCTTTACTCGCCAGGTGCACAGGACTCATCATCCTGTATCTTAGAGGTACATCTCTGCATGTTCATAATTTATAATGGTATAGATAACTGTATAGATGTGAGCCAACCACAACTCCTATGTGATTCCTGAGCAAAGCATAATGGGATATAAATTAGTCAATAGAGTTACCACCTACAGACAGCAATTTCTCTTACTGAAATCGATGATTATTCTCTTCTATAAAGTAATATAGAGATTGCCTGTAGATAATACAAAAACATTTTTACAATGCACTCTTTGTTTAGAGGGTGGTGAGAATGATTTCCTGTGTTTGCTTTAAGGGGAACCTATCAAATTTAACATGCAGTCTGATCTCTAGTCAGCATCTTATAGAGGAGGATAGTCTAACAGATTGATACATGGTTTTGTGAAAGATTCAACTTGCTTTTAAAACATATGAATCAATTTAGGGTCTAAGGAGTCTAGTGAATGGTCTATGACTAACTGCCAGTCTCTGCGGAGAACCACCCATTGGACTTTAAAGCTCAGATGAAGAAGAGATTTAAATGAATACAACACAAGTTATATTAATTGCTTTTCGACAAAACTATAAATCTATCAATTCAGCTCCCACGCGATAATATACTACTTACATATCAATGATCGACATGACAGGTTCTACTGGTTTATTCACAATACTTTGCTAATCTTTTAGGCAGTTGTGGAAGAACTACAAAGTAAAAATTATTTTAGAAATGTTAGTAGTATATTTTTATAAATTAACAAAATGCAAAGAGAATGAACTAAAGAAGAACCTAAATTAAATCACCATTTGGAATGAAAACCAATTTGCATTCAGAACAGTATCAGTTCTTCTAGGTAAAGTTGCACACAGTTTGTAAAGGGGTTTTTCCATACATTTTGGAGAACTAAGCACAGATCTTTTGTGGATGTAGCTTGAGCAAATCCTTTTGTCTTAATGTAATCCTAGACAGACTCAATAAAGATGATATCATGGCTCTGTGGAACCATATTATCACTCCCAGGACTAAAAATGGTGGTCACACAAAATACTGGTTTCATTTAGGTTTTCCTTTTTAGTTTGTTCACTTTGCATTTTGCATCTCTATCTGCCTAAAACTTTTGCACAGTAATTTTTTTCTGCATTTATAAGAGCTGTTTATGTTGTTTGATTTCACTTTGATGATGTACTTCTTAAATGGGTTTTTGAGACAGAAACATTGATCACCTATCTATTGGATACATGATAAATAATAGATTGGTGGTTGTCCAACCACTGGGACTTCAATTTATCAACATACCTGCCATGCCCCTTTCCCCCCTAAGACACAAAATCACAGCTGGGAGGAGTCTGCAGAGAGTAGCAGTCAAGCATGCATGCTACTATTAGTATAAAACATGTATGGAAATTGCTAAGCACCATTCCACATTATCTTCTCCTGGTCTTGTAGCCGGCAGTAGAAAGGAAGAATAGGGTCAGACTCTTGCAGGTCTAACATTTATCGATTATCCAGTGGATAGGTGATACACAGGGGCGGAACTAATGCCAAAGCAGCCATACCGACTGATATGAGGCCCTCTGTACCACGGGTCCGGCACATCCTGCACCAGAATGCCCGAGCACTCTGTCCCGAGTGTTCAGAGGCAATGACTGTGCGGCCTTAGCAGAACAGAGCTCCACCAACGCTCTTCTCCACTTATACGCCTGGTAAGCCTAAGGCCTTAGGCCTTAAGCCTATCAGACGTCGGCCCGTAGTGATATAACTGCACTGTAATCATTTATATTTCTGCAAAGTGTCTGTGTACACTGGAAATAAACCACTATATGATCACTGAAAGGTGGTAATATACAGTCTGCAGAGCCTGTGTACACTGGTATCTACCACTATATAGTCACTGAAAGGTGGTAATATACAGTCTGCAGATCCTGTATACACTGGTATTTACCATCATGTGGTGGTAATATTGGTTGTTGTATACTATTCTTTATTCATTTGTAGTATAGCAGTATTATTCAGCCACTATGTGGTGGTAAATTGTGGTCATGTTCTGGCGGTATAATCAGGTCCTTATATGGTAGTGTTATTGGTTATGTTGGTCTTGATATAGTGGGATTTGTTTGGTAGCAGTATGATGTTGATATGTATGTATTTTCTCTTTGTATTACCTAGTAACTGCCCAACTATTAGTAAGATGTATTGACAAATGTTCGTGGTCAGAGGGAGGAGGGGTATCCAAAAGTTTGCTATGGGGCCCAGGTTTTTCTAGTTACGCCCCTGGTGATACATGTTTTTGGCTAGAAAACCACTATAAACCACTGAGCTTACTCTGCCCTATTTGATGACAGCCTAAAGTAATGACAGACACACTGATTAAAATAGTGTGCTACTTACTTGTCAAAATGTAGTCATTTTATATAAAAGGCAGTGGCGTAGTTACAGGCAGTGTTCGACTGGAGTGCTTAGGGCCCACCAGAGGAGTTGATGTCAGGGGCCCACTTTGCCTCGCTGTCTCTGTCATCGATATGGTGCCCCATCCAGTCTCGCTTCAACTTATGCAGACCGATGTGATGACATCATCACTCTAATCTGTAATCAAGATGGGGCACTTCTAAGTCTCTCTTAACTACTTGTAGCAGGACACCGGTGGTAAACATAAAAGGTCTCAAGATATAAAACCACTAAATAATGGTTGTATAGTTACCAAATCACTTCACAAAACCAGAATCCCAAGGCCAATATTACCAATAATTCCAGTAAGACCAAATACAACAAAAACATGACCACATATCACCACCATTTAGGGACTGAATAATACCGCCCACCATGATCACATATCACCACCACATAGTGACTGAACAATACCACCACACCATGACCACATGTCATCATCACACAGTGCCTTCATAATACCACAGCTCCATGACCACATATCACCACTAAATAGAGACTAAATGATACCACCACTCGATGACCACATATCAGCGCCACATAGTGACTGAATAATACCTTCACACCATGACTACATATCACCAGAACATAGTGACTGAATAATACCACCACACCATTACTGAATATAAATCATTACACTTTGCACACATATAAGTGATTACAGTTCAGTTATATTTAGTGACTAACAGGTGACATTTCTCTGATGAGTCGTTCACGTTCCCTTTTCTTCTCCATTGGTACAGACCGCCATGATGACTTCTCCACTCCAACACTCGTCCCTGCAGATTTGGACACAAATATCTTAAAATCCTTACTCTTCCAACACATCTTTACTTTTTCCCAACTCTTTACAAACTTCACAGGGGTGGGAGAGTGGGTTCAGGCCAAAGCTCAGAGGCACAGGCTCTGAGGAGGTGGGGAAGAACAGAGGACTAATCCCCAGGAGACTGTGTTACGGCTATGGCCTGTACCCCTCAGAACATGTTGTATGGTCCAAACTCCTTCCCCTGCTCCCAGAAGATCAGCCACAGGCATGATGCATGATCTCTAGGTGGTGCAGGGGATGCAGCTGAGCACTGTCATGCTTTTTGCTTTTAATAGTGTTTCTGTTTTTTATACAGATTTTTCCTTTGGACTATGATGAATTTATTGAATCAGCGTTTGATCCATTTCTTTAATAAAATGGTCAGTGAGGGCTGGTGTCGGGGAGAGTTTATTTAAGTAATGTGTTGTTTTGTCATGTGTCAGCTTGTTTTTTACCATCTATTTTCAGTGTTACTAATAGAGATGTTTGACAGACGCCTCTATATGACTAGTGCTGGGGTTTGGTGTCAGCCTTGGAGTGACAAAAAAATCACCACTGGCTGACATCAAACCCCAGCGCTAGTAATAGAGAGATGTCTGTCAAACACTTCTATTACTAACACTGGAAAAATAGTGGTAAAAAATACACTGAAATAACACAAAAACACTTTATTTAAAAAAAAAAACACTCCCCCACAACATCCCTCGCTACCATATTTTAAATAAGTTGATCCAACACTGGTCTGACACAGTCCATCGAGGAAACTTTTAAAATACATAAACACTAATCATCATGTGGCTGATGGCTATCTATAATGCCTAGGGTAGCATGCACCAAGCAGGTTGGTGAGTTGGCCCAAGGTAGGTAGGTTGTTAGAGCTTGGTAGGCCGTAGGTAGGTAGGCCCCCAGGCAGGTAGGTTTGTAGGCCCCAGGTAGGTAGGCAGTAGATAAGCCCCAATTAGGTAGGCAGTAGTTAAGGCCCAGGTATTTAGGTAGTAGATTGGCCCCAGGTAGGTAGGTAGGCAGGCAGTAGTTAGGCCCCAGATAGTTAGGGAGAGTGCCCCCTGATAGGTAGGCAGTAGTTAGGCCCCAGGTAGGTAGGGAGAGTGCCTTTAGGTAGGCCCCAGGTAGGCAATAGTTAGGCCCCAGATAGGTAGGTAGGCAGGAGTTAGGCCCATGGTAGGTAGGTATATTGCCTCCAGATAGGTAAACTGCCCCCAGATAGGTAGATTGCCCCCAGATAGGTAGATTACCCCCAGTAAGGTAGGTAAATTTCCCCCAGGTAGATAGACAGATTACCCCCTTATAGGTAGATGGCGCCCAGATAGGTACATTGCCCCCAGGTAGGTAGATACATTGCTCCCAGATAGGTAAATTGCCTCCAAATAGGTAGGTATATTGCCCCCAGATATGCAGATTGCCCCAAGTAGGTAAGTAAATTTCCCCCAAAAAGGTTGGTAAATTGTCCCGCAGGTAGGTCGATTTTCCCCAGGTAGGTAAGTAAATTGACCCCAAATAGGTAGATTGTCCCCAGGTAGGTAGGTAAATTGCACCCAGATAAGCAGTAGGTCTGAGGCCTGAGACCCTAGAACTACTAGGCAGTATAGGGGAGCAGAGCGGCGTTCTTAGGCATGATGTGCGGACCAGGCCCGGTTACCTGTGATCTCGAGCCCCGCTATGTCAGATCCTCCTGGTGGGCAACTCCGACACTGGTTACAGGGGTTGCAGCGGTCACACTTGCGACTGGCCTCTGAGCCAAGTGAGCCCATAGACCGCCTAGCCACATAGCTGTATTGCTGGGTCACATAGAACCAGCTATGCAGCAAACTACCACGGTGCAGGTACAATGGCTGAGATCCTCCGGTCCCGGACGTTAAGCCCTCTGTAATAGGCTTGCAGCCTATTACAGGCAGCGGCACAAGCGGCGCAATGCGATGATGTCATCATGGCGCCTGTTCTGCTGTCTGTATTAAGCCACAAGCCTAATGCTAGGCTTATGGCCTAGTATGTTCCGGAAGTGTCGTCCAGAGCAGACAGCATGATGACGTCAAACCGCCTACTCCGGGATCAACAGAGAAGTTTTCGACAGAGGAACTGTAGAGAGATGAGTATTATTTTTTTATTTTTAATGGGGGCACTGTATACCTACCTACCCACCCACTAAAGGGGGCCCTATATACCTACTGACTATCCCTATGTCTCTTTCTAATATACTTTATAGGGACCTATATCACCACCTATCTATTGGGGGGGCTCCATATACCTACCAACTGGGTGGCCTATTTACCTTCTTATCTAATAGGGGCCCCAAAAAACCAACCTACTAGAGGGAGCCCTATATACCTATCTATGTAGTAGGGGTGCCCTATATACCTACCTACTGGGTGGTCCTATGTACCTACCTACCTATTGGAGGCACCCTAAATGCCAACCTTTCTACCAGTGAACCCTATGTAGCTATTTATTGTCGGGGTGGGCTTTATAGCTACCTACTTGGGGAACCTTGTATACTTGCCTGTTGGAAGGACCTTAGATACCTTTTTGTCAGAATATAATCCCTATAAATTTCTTCCCGAAAAGAGGAGCACAATCCAAAATATAATTGTCAAAAGAGTGCAAGCAAATAAGGACCTTGATCAGTAGTCCACATGTATGAAAAGGGAGAATTGAAAATCAAATGAACTGGTTTATTAACCCACAGCAATATTTCAGGTCACATAAGAGCCTTTTTCAAGCAATGAAATTCACAACCAAGTGGTTTACATGGGTGTGCATATGTAAATGGGATTAATCTCACTAGTTCAATGACATGCAAAGTGTTGAAAAAGTGCAACCAATAAATGTGTTACAATGCATTTCACACATTTAATATGTTACAAATTTTAGAGTTACAACATGTTTAAGTGTTTCATTATACATAAAGTACAATAATGTGAAATTCCTAAAATAGGAAGATCTTTGGGCTGCAAAAGAAAAGCGCAGGATCGGGTCCACTGGAAAGATGCACCATAACAAGACAATAAGGTCAAGTGCTCACCTTTTTCGCGCTGTACAATGATTACGGTACAGCGTGCTTTCAGCTTTTTGTTTTATTGTCTGATGTGCCGGTAGCAGCTGGTGTTTGCTGAAGCCATATTGAGCTAATACGCTCCTTTCTTTATTTAGCGCTCCAGTTCTTAATATACTTCCACTAACCCCGCTCGAGAGGCTCTTTTTACAGAGTTCTGTCTTGCGATCTCCTCGCTATTATACATAAAGTATAAACAAGTGAAAAATAGTTGGTTGCGGCTACATCCACCTACCAAAATTATATTACAAGAAAATCAAAAGGGAAGTATAAGGAACAACATACCACAACTTGCACTGGGCATGCTCAGCAACATAATTTTAGATAAATGTATTTACAGTATATTGGTAAACCTAGATGTTACCAGCTATTTTTACTCTTTACAATTTTATATCCTATAACACAATTGCCAAACGTTCAAGTATGTAAGTCTACATTCCCAATGGGAGAGCTAGAGACAAGGGAAAATGATGTGTGCTGCCAACATTCAATGTGTAATTATTGTGGTAAAATTGGATGGTTTTATGTTTAAATATGCCAGTGCATTCATTGTCAACTAGAGGCAACATTTAATGAATAAACATGAAAAGGAGATTAAATGGGACTCACAGGGACACTCCATCCATTTTCTGAGTATATCTTTGAGGAACTTTCTTGCCCTTAATTATGCATCTTCACTACAGTGTTAATACTGCTCCCGAGATTCTTGATCCAGCAAAGTCATTAAATGTAATATGTGTGAAAATCTTTGAATAAAGATTGAGCGTTTATCCAAAGATGCTATTACTTTTGGAATTGCCTGAATCAAAATCTTTTAGTAATACATTATATACATAATTTGAGGTAGAAGTGCACTGAAGAGCAGCATGAAAAGCTGCATTAAACCCATTTTTTCTTTTAAACAAGCAAGTTTTGATATTTCTCAGGCACACTGCCCTGAAAAAGTCAAATATACTGCATATGAAAAGAACCTTTCATTTGCAATCTTGAACATTTTTTCTTCAGTTTCACGTCAAGATCTATTTTGGCAGCGCTCATTGTGTCTCATGCTCCCTGTATAAGCAAGTGAGTCACGATGAGCTGGAAGTCCTTTATATTCATTAAGTGTGAACGCTGTAATGAGGCATCCAAGGTGCTAGTCAGACTTTATGGAGAGGAAATCCCTCTTGCGAAGTTATGACAGATCATGGAATTCCAAGATGGAATGTTTTACAGGAAGACACTATGTTCTGGGAACCCTAGGATGCCGCAGCATCAAAATGATGACACATTGAAAAAAAGTAATGAACAGCAGGAGGTTTTGTTCATGCAATGTGCCTACCCATCTGTGGAATTAGTGTGTGTATAAATCTAACAGGCAGATTTTGTATTATACTCAAAATGGACCACTTACAATAACAGATGTTACTAAGGGCCACATGTATGAAAACTGTCTAGGTTTAAAACTCACTTTGTTGTCCAGACAACCAATCAGAGTCCCTCTCATTTTTCCAGAGCACTATATGAAATGAAAGAGTCACTCTGATTGGTTGCTATGGGCAACAAAGTGAGTTTTGGACCAAGACAGTTTTCTTGGAGTTATTGAGTGCTTTTGTGCATCATAATAAATAGTGGAAAATTAAATATAAT